>CAUYRH010048618.1:0-23237 GCA_963574655.1 Perodicticus potto | reverse complement strand
TGGCGGGCCTGGGCTGGATTCGAACCCGCCAGCTCAGGTGTACGTGGCTGGCGCCTTAGCCTGTTGAGCCACAGGCGCCGACCCCACTGCCTGGTTTTAAATTCTAAGCTTTCCATCCAGGAATTGTGTGACATTGAAGAGTATTTAGGCCAACTTCCTTATGTATGAAATGAATATTACAAATGTTTAATTGACACAAACCGCATTCTGCATGGTACACAGAAGGTGAAAAATAGTGATTTCCTTCTAACCACCTTCAAGCCTACCTGCCCAATTCCCAAACTGGATATAATTTGTTGGTATATTGAGGACACTTTTGTTACATGGTGTATCTTACAGATTGTGAAAGTAAATATCAGGGCGAGCAGTTGCATTTCCCACATAGACTTCAGCAATACATTGTGACCACCTCCTAGAACATGAACTCAGTAATTGTTTGGGTGGAACTGCCTGATTTGTGCTGCACAGTCCTAAACCCTTTCTTCTTTATTGCTCTTTCAATAGCCAATCAGACTGCTCACTGTGCAATTTACATGTAGAGTATTATCACAAGTGACAGAAGTAAGCAAATATTAGTTAAAGCTAAACAAGGCAAGTTTGCTCACAGTAGTAAGCATCAAAAAGTATTCACTCGTGGGACTTTAATCACACTATCATTAAATAATTTTCTCACTAATGAGTCAAAACTGAAGTGTAAAAAGTTTCAAATATCGGGGGCGGCACCTGTGGCTCAAGGAGTAGGGTGCCAGCCCCATATACTGGGGGTGACAGGTTCAAGCCCGGCTCTAGCCAAAAACTGCAAAAAAAGAAAAAATGTTTCAGATATCCTTACTGTGTGATCATCTCTACTTATATGACTTTGTTTTTACAGGAAAGTTCATCATTGCTTACCAGGTGAACATTTCACTGAAAATCTTTTACCTCCTCCCAAATGATGAGAAACACATTCTGACAGTTGATTATAAATCAACGGACTATATCAATTTTTCCACCATACAAGATCTTATGAAAAAAACTTGTTATTATTATTCTATCACTGTAATTATTATGGTTTTTATTATGCTCTATTATTGTTGTTATTATTTTATCATTCTATTATTTTTACATCCCAGGGGATTGGGAGGGACATTGTCTTTAAAACTCTAAGATCTCTCATCACAGAAATGATTGCTTTTGATTGGGAATTGGTGTGTCCTGATTAATAGAAATATGTTTGGGTAATTAGGACTTCCGTATAGTAATATAGAAAAATTACCAACTTTGAAACTATTAGAATACAGTAAAATACACTTAACACTAAAACTCTACTGAACATAAATTGTTCTCCAGATGTTATGGAGCTTCAGAATATTATGCTTCTAGGGCGTTATTATGAACAGTAGCGTCATTACATTCTACGTACATAATGAAGGAATTAGAAATTCTATAGTAATTCAATTTGTTAATCATGCTGCCTGCCATCCCAGGAAAAATGGAACCCGCCACATGCCCACAGCTTCTGCATAGTTTCCAAGTGAGGGAAGCACCGAGGTGATTATTTGACCATAGGAAGCCAATCTGCAGTCTAGCCATCAATCTATAATGTGCTTTGACATGAAAAAAATCGACCTCTATCTTAAAGAATTTAAACTTGTAAAAAAAATATTATAGCTATTAGAGAAAGCCAGTGAAGGTTCATGGAAAGATATAGGATGGAGGAAACCATGAAAGTTGATTTATGAGTAAACCAAAATTATGAGTAAGCAGAAAGCATAAGGTAGAGAAAAGATATATAAAGAATAGAGGGTGATGAATGCAGTCGGTAGAGTGAGGAAAATGAAACAGACATATGAAAAGTAACTGAATCACGTTAATGGTAGAGTCCTTGACTCAAAATCAATAGACTCCTGCTGTCCAAATCCCTAGATCTGCCTTGAATTCTGAGCTGACAAACAGTTCTGGTTTCCTCTTAAGGCTCGTGTCTTGTGTCCTCCCCTCACCCCCCGTTGCTTGAGATAAATGATTGAGTTTCAAATCTTTCCATGAAATCAGTATAGTGAGAATAAAGAGATTAAGCTGTCTACTGCCTCCATGGAATTCTTAATTGTCTTTTATAACTTCTGAGGGTAATTTGGTATTGTTCTTTTCCTCATAAAAAGATTAGTACAGAAATAACAATAAAGTTTATTTTAATTACCAGCTTTTCAGATTTCATTTTCAGTAGCATATAGGTGCTCAGTGATACAACCCCCAAGTAAAGGGCAGACGGAATCCAGAAATACAGAATTTAGACTGAGAAGCAAGGCTAAACTCTACATTAGCAAAGCCAACTCCACAAAGGAAGGAATACGGGGTTCTATTGTTATAACCATTTTAAAACCTTAGATTCACAGGAAAAATATATATATATATTTATAATGTGCATCGAGTTTTACTGGTGCAAATTATACCAAACATAATCTAGTTTTATGTTAAGTTCACAATCCCTTAAATACACAAAATAGAATCAGAGAAGCCCAGCAAAATTGCATACAGGCTTAATATTCAGATTGCCACACATGAGAAATAGATAAGATAAACCGAATACACAAAAATGCTGGGAAAGATGAGGAGGAAGAGAAAGAAAGATGAATGGAGAGAGGACATTCCAGAGATTAAAATTATGATCAGAAATCTACAAATCTACTATAGACTCTATCTCCTAGGAAAACTGTTCTCAGGACAGGGAAGCATGGAGTCAGGCCTAGATAAAAAGCAAGCTGAAAAACAGGGAAGACTAAACTCTTTCATCCTTCACCCTCTCAGATTTGTTTAAGAATAAAGGAAGCCAAAAAATAAGTGGTCATTTGTGGTCAATGTTGAAAATAGAAATGGTTTGCTTGGGGACCCCCAATTACATTTTTGTTAAATTATACTAATGCATTTATATGTTTCCTTATGATATGCCTGAGAACCCATAACCCATATTTTGTCCTCTCTTCTAATTTTCACTACAAATGAAGTTTTTATGTAGCTTTGGTGTTTCCCAGAATATTATCCTGTTTCCCCCAAGATATATGATGTTTTGTGCTCTATATAAATAACACTAAAATCAGCTCAAGGAATTATGTACAGCTGGTGATACACAACTGACTCAATTCTGACTCTACCCCTTCCTCACCACTTCCCTCTTCACATTCAAGTCTAAGGTCATTCCATAAGGAGATGTCACTGACAAATCCCACCCACTTCACCTCTGTAACCAACATTACCAGCAGAGCTCAGAAGGCACTCCTTATGTAAACAATCTTATCAATGGAAGGCAGGATCATACCACACTGACATTAGCATGAAATGGGTTTTAAAGGAATATAATAATTACCACTCTGGATTTAACATAGTCAATGAACTAAAAGCTTAACTTTTGGAGGGTGCAAGTTGCAGGCTGCATGCATATGATGTGCATATACTTGAGAAAGATTCCAAAAATTTCCCTGGGAATATATGAAGTGCTTTGTGAAAAACCAAGGGATAAAAAGTTAACTTGTTTAGCTTTTCTTCTCTCAGGAGAAATATTGCATTAACACATTTGTTTTGAGGAGCCAAAAATTTTACCACAGGTAGAGAGGGAGATGTTTTTACACGTTATCTAAAGGTGAGCTCACAAAAGAAAAGTGCCAAGTGTTCTTGTCATTTTAAATGTTAAAAAGTTTTGTAATCTATTCTCAAGTTTAAATGACAGGGTAAGTAAATTTTTTAATGGCAAAGGAGAAAAAAACTAAAGTCACTTTTTGGGAGCCTATTAAAGAAAGTGGTTTTTAGCACACTCTGCATTCTCCTTGCTTCAAAGAGAAATCATAATTCAGAGACCAGTCCTTTTTCTATTCCTTTGAGAGGCATAAAGAACAATGACTGAAATGACTTTGAGGGGAGAAAAAGAACTGACAGCCAGCAGAGAGAGAGGATCCTGCTGTGAAGAAAGAACTTAGAAGGAAAAAAGTATATCCTGGGTAAAGAGAGTAAAAGTGCAGTGGAAAATGGGGAAACAAGCATAGAATAATAGGATGGGTTAGAGAAAATCAGAAATACTATAAAAGTTTTACATTCAAAACATAAAATATAATCAATACCATATTGGCCAGAAGTAAACTGAGAAAAAAACCTACATTAGTTCTAGTGCCAATAAAATAGGTTTACCCTGTGCAATTCTATTTTATTAGCATATTCATTATTACCAAAGTTAGTATCATGACTAAATAGATTGTCACATTTACTATATTTATCACTTTAGTTACTAAAAATTCCAAATTGCATTTAAATAAGGAAAAAAATACTTAAAGGAGAAACAAATTCTGTACCTCTTTAACTGAACAAAATTCCTTTGTTCATTGCTGTACAAGAATTCTTCCATGAGGTAATCATCAAATACTGTGAATTTCCTTTGTAAACTCTCTTCTTTAATATTACAGCTAACATCCAACTGAAACAACTGGAGGGTAAATGGCTGCCCTCATCTGAAATACATTTCTCTTTTTTTTAATGAAGTAAACTGAAAACAGCAAAGCACACATTTTATAAAATACAATCTTAGCAAGTCCCATTGTATGTACTAATAGGAGTCCCAAAATTCAGCCTAATGATGCAATTAATTACTCTTTAAGTTATCTCAGTTAGAACAACTCTTCCATCCTCAGAAACTTTCAGTGCAGATACCTATTCACAGAATTAAATGTCATTATGTTATGCAAACCCAGAGAGGCACCATTCACTTTGAGACCCATAAAAATGGTGCCCCTGGAGTTGTGTAGTATACAGGTTAGAGGACAGTACGTGAAAGTCCTGGCAGTATTTATATTTTCCATGCAGTCTTCTATTATGTACCTTAATATCAAAAAGCCACAGCAATAAATTTGGTTACTACTTATTATCAAAATCAAATCTGTCTTTGTCATTCATTTCCCACTGAGATGTTGTGAAAAGAGCATCAACTTTCCGTCAGACATACTCAGTTTAAATCTCAAATCTGCCACTCACTACCCATGAGACTTGGGACAAATTATCCAACCCCTAGGCATCAACTTCCTCATGTCTAATGGGATTAGCTATCTTTCGTATGATTGTCATAGGCATTAAATGTCAAAAATACAGGTAAACTTTATGACAGAGAACAGGTACTCAATAAATATTACTTGTTGTTATTATAGTGCCAATATGCTCAATCTTACAAATTTGAGTTATAAAAAATCCCAAAGGTTAAGGGGTTCAGGATTTACATAGGAACTTAACATGTATCCTACCCATGAAATTTTTTTTAATATTAGCAAAATAGAAGTAGAAAACAAGCTTCATTAATCTAAAAAAAGGAGATACACTAAAAATTCAGACTAAATATTGTACTTACCAATGAAAGTCTGAAGCATTCTCTTTAAAGCCAGATATAAGGATATTTCTACCAATGGTTTTATTCAGCCTTATTCTGAAAGCCCCAACCAATCCAGAAAAATAAAATAAAACAAGGATTTAAAAATAGAAATAAGCTAAGTGTCATTATTTTGTATGTGATATGATTTGCAGCCTAGAAAACTCTGAGAAAAATCTGTAGACAATTTTTAAGAGAGTTAGCAGAACTGCAAGGTAGAAAAAAGAACGATATATTAAATCTGTACTATTCCCATATATCAGTAACAATGAGAAAATGTAATTTTCAAAAGATTCCATTTACTACAACAACAAAAAACATGAAATACAAACAAATGTAACTATAAAAGCTGGGTAGCATGTATGTGAAAAAACCTTTAAAGCATAAAATAAAGGTATAAAAAGATGGCCAAAATAAAAGAAGAAATATACAATGTTCACTGGTAGGATGAGCCAAATGTAAAGATGTTCATTTTCCTCAAATTTATCCATAAATCAATGTAATTCCAATAAAAACTCCAGTAGATTTTTATGGAACTTGAAAAGGGATCCTAAAATTTATTTAGAAGAGTTATGGAACAATAAACGCTAAGACAGTTTTGGAAACAAAAAACAAGCTGGCAGAGCAATCAGAAGTCAACACTTATTACAAAACTCGCGTGATTAAGACAATGGAGGCTTGACAAATGAGACCAGTGGAGATGAACACAGTGCTCAAAAAAAGGAAACCTATTCAATAAATGGGTGTCGTAAAGATGATTGGTTAAACACGTGCATATTTATTTTAGAACATTTTTTAATAAACTTGGCTAACATACACAGAAATTTTTGTGGTTTAAAAGAATAAAAAATAAAATACAATTACGTAAAACATTTCTAAGAAGGGGAGACTATCCTTACGTCTGCAAGATGAAAAATATTTCTGAAACAAGACATACAAAGTGCAAACAATAAAGAAAATGTTTTTACTACTGACTACATTTAAAAAATAAAACTTTGGTACTCCAAAGGACACATAAATAAGAAAAGACATGCTAAAGGCCGAGAGAAAGTCTAACAAACACAACCTTCAGTAGATGGTATCTAGAATTTACCAAGAACTCTGAAAAATAAGAAAACAAAAGCTTAATATACAAATAGGCCAGAGATACAGAGAGTAGTCAAAGAGAAGGAAACATGAATAGCTAATGAGTAAATGGCTAACTAGCTAATGAGTAAATGGCTAACGAACAAATAGCTAATGACCTGGTCATTCTAAAAAGTAATCTAGAAAATGCAAATTAAGACCATACCATTTCACAGCCATGAACTTAGCAATCAATTTAAAGTCTGATGGTACCAAGTGTTGGCAAGGACATAAAGTACTGAACTCTCATAAACTGCTGATGGCATTATAAATTGGTACAATGTTGGAGAAAAACTTGCACTACCCAATAAAATTAAAGAGAGGCATACTTTTTTCTCAGCTATTCTAGTCCTAGTCGCATACTCTAACAGAGAAACTCTCACACGGGTCTCAAAAGAGACCTGTGCAAAATGTTCTCTGCACTGCCATTTGTAACAGCAAAATATTAAAAGTAGATATGTAAGTCGATCAACAGAATTGTAAAAAATATGGATGTTATCTTGTCAGATGATTCTTTATGATTTTCTATAGATTTGAAATATTTCCCTTTTTAAAAATAAGCAGGGATGGGGCAAATAAAGTAGGTACATTTGAAAAATGAAATCCTTCTGAACACAGCAAATCTATGAGCTATACTTGAAAAATATGATCAAAGAATTCATTACACAATAAATTCACAAACACCCTCTAAGTCATCAGAATGAATGGTCTGTAAGGAACAGATCTCATGCGACTAACCTAATCTTGTAACATGACAGAATAATAGACCCAGCAGATGAAGAAGAAGAGATTAATGCAATGCCCCAACTTTAGCAAGAATTCTTGTCCTGTGCCATTAGGCGTTGTCGTTAAAGACGGAAGAAGGAAAAGGGAAAGCAAAGTTAAAAAAAAAAAAAAAGACCTAGACTACAGCCAATAGAATAAAAGTATGTGGCACAATGGGAGATGGATAACTCTCCTTCCTTAAGCTCCACCGTCAACCTCTGAGAGCAAAGCAAAGGGGCAATGCCAGGGTCACATGCTCTTGGCTTGGTGATGACATCTAAGAGAAGAGAGAAGAGTTCTATTACTTGAAGCTGTATTTATTAAGTTAAGGAAATGGTCAAAACCAATCTAATGTTTTAAGAGGGAATGACCAAAAAAAAGTAGACCATGATGAAGGGAAACTAATACTCTAAAAATAAGAGATGAAAAATAACAGCAGTGCTAACTAGGAAGCACCGTTCATAACCCTTCACATGCAAACAATTTTATCAAGGGAAGTGGTGATTTCCATCAATCAAGTGGTAAGAGACAATAGGATAGCAAGAGACCAGATGTCTCTGAGCTGCATCTCTGTGCTGGCTCTTGAGGCCAATGTGTAATCATGTGAGCGACCTGCCAGGCGGTCCCAGCACGTGGGATCAGTTGAGAGCAAAAATCGATTTAGAGGTCAGAGAAGACACTGACTTGAATTTTACACATCAAGGTGTCACTGAGATCTGAAAACCTGTTATAACAATGGGATATAAAAATAGGAACTTTGTGCCACCCAAGAACCCAGTTCTTCTCTGCCTCTAATTCTACTACTTAAAGATACGAACGCGGGTGGGGAGATCCTTCAAAATCAGCCTATTGTTATAAAATTAGGCCTATGGGAAAAATGATTTTAAAATCTAGATTATGAGGGAATTTGAGTAAGTGATTCCACATAATGCTACAAACTTTATTCAGTATGTTGTGGCCAGCTGTACTTCATCATAGAGCAAGGAAAATAATAGTTTATTTGTGCAACATGAGATACTTTAAAGATTTCCCTGACATGGAGGGGCTCATAAACCCTAGAAAGGTTTGTCTGAGAAATTATAGAATCACCTTTCAAGAAGGTATTTTTTAAAATAAAACATATTCTATTCCGCTACAGATAATTCACTAAAAGTTTCTGTCAGCCTTCAAGCAAGAATATTCCCAGAAATATCACCTCCCCCCTTTAAAAAAATACTAAAAACATTTGAGGAAATATATTAGGGAATAAATGGCCATATATATGTATATTTTTTTAAAGTACTTGACAAAATAAACTTCACATTGGGCAAAGAGAATGTTTTACCTTAAATTACACACCCACATTCTAAAAGAAAGATCAACGTTAGTGCTCTTAAAACAACTAATGCTTCACAGGAAAGAGATATAATTTCAGAAACCATCTCCCCACAGGGTGTATTTCTTTATAACTTCCTTGTGTTTTCTTAACTACTTTGTTAATATTTGCATTAAAACAGGACCTTACTTTCATGAAAGCACACGTATTCAATCAATATTACACAGTTGCTGAGATTAAACTGAACAAAAAAACACGTATTTCTTGAGGAGTTTACATGGCGAATGTGTGAGCATTCCCAGAATATCCTGTGTGTATTTAAATGGTAATTGCTGGTGTCTCTCTATTCTCCAGAATTTGCCTTTTTATCTGAGGAGTGCGATCATCTCTTCCATCTCTAGGTAAAGTGACAAAGAGGTGAGGGTGTACAAGTGTGCACAGAGTGTGATGGGGCCTCTCTTTGTACAGCTCCCACCTTACTTTCTTAAAGGAACCTGGGCTGATCACTGATGCTGATTGAATTACTATGCAGGGGAGTTTTTCCCATCTGAGATCCAACAGCTAGCTATAGCCAGGAAGGGCCACTTAGAAGTGCAATCATTTGGGCCTTTAGTATCAGTGACTGTAACTTCAGGCATAACTCTGGGAGCTGAACAAGCTATTAATCCAGACATGCACACAAAATCATTGCCAAAGACTCCTTGCAGTTCAACATGATCACGATCATGTTAAACTGGGAGGAATTTCATCAATTTTAGACCCAACCAAACATCACACCGAAAGTTACGGTTCTCAGGCATCAAAACAATGAAACCCTTGAAATTTCTGAAAATACAAATCTAGAGACTAATACACGTGCTGATGACACTTTAAAACGTACACAAGGCTCGGCGCCTGTGGCTCAACCGGCTAAGGCGCCAGCCACGTACACCTGAGCTGGTGGGTTCGAATCCAGCCCGGGCCTGCCAAACAACAATGGTGGCTGCAACCAAAAAAATGGACGGGCGTTGTGGCGGGTGCCTGTAGTCCCAGCTACTTGGGAGGCGAAGGCAGGAGACGCACTTGAGCCCAGGAATTGGAGGTTGCTGTGAGCTGTGATGCCACAGCACTCTATCCAGGGTGACAGCTTGAGGCTCTGTCTCAAAAAAAATAAAAAATAAAACGCACACAAAATTAACCGTCTTTACAAAAGGTGCACTATCACATCATTGTTTATATGAAAGTGTAACGTCAGCACTGTGTGTGCAGCCACTTGTTTTTAAGGTGCCCCTACCTGAAACAGACCACCCTGCCTTTCATTCGTTCTGGCTTCTGCTTCTCCGTAGGAAGTGCAGAGAGATGTGTGTCTACACACATTGTACAGGCACTTACACATGTGCCTGCGTAACACCCAGCATGTCTGTTCCCCTTGGGTGGATACTGCGTACATGTAGGATATTTATACCTGCTTTACTGAGTAATGAAACCCCTTTACCCTTTCTGAACATAAAAAACATGAAACAGTCAAGGAAAAAAATGGGATAAAATACACACAGGGACTTGGCAAAAGGCTAAAAGTAACAAGGGAATTTTTGAAGAGAAAAGTGTAAAAGTAGGATTCAAAGAGAATAAAATTTTCCAACAGCAAACAAAAATCACATTTCTTCCTGAGGTCTCCAAAATTTAGTTCCGTTTTTAGGAAAATGTGAAGAACTGTAGCTCAGCTTATAGCAACTACACATGCAGTGAAACCTGTGTAGACAACCGGCTAGAAACAGATATTCTTAATGAAACTTTAATACTTTCATGCATCTATAATAATCCAAGAAGGCCAACAAATGGCTAATATAGAGAACTTAGACTTCATGAACAGATAAACAGAATTTCCTATCCAGCCCTCAAATAGTCTTACCTGGGTATGGGGAAACTTTTCATGTTGAAAGGCCACGTTAATTTAGCTATAATCAAATAAGGGTGCATTCAAGTAACTTCAATTATACATACTTTACAATGTATACAATTTTATAAAAATGTATTTACTGTGTACTTAATCATTTCAAAAATGAAAACTGTTTGTTAATTTTAAAGTTAAACTAAACTTTGATTTTTGTTGGAAACCATCGGAATATTTGGTTGCAGTGTGGAGGTCTGCGGTTTCAGTTGATCCTCTCTACGGGTACCAATCTTTTCTTTTCTTTAGACAGAGTCTCACTTTGTTGTCCTCAGTAGAGTGCTGTGGCATAATAGCTCACAGCAACCTCAAACTCCTGGGCTGAAGTGATCCTCTTGACTCAGATTTTCATTTTTTGTAGAGACAGGGTCTCACTCTTGCTCGGGCTGGTCTTGAACTCATGAGCTCAAGGAATCCACACACCTTGGCCTCCCAGAGTGCTAGGATTACAGCATGAGCCACCAGGCCCAGCCAGTACCAATCTTTTGGAACCTTAAGGTCATCTTGATGGAGTTAGGTAGCAGAATGTAGATTTGTTGCAATAAGTTGTTGAAAATCAAGAAAGCATTTTTCTGGCATGTTGCCAAAGGCATGGGTATTCTACTGCATTTTTTCATATTTCAATTGGATCTTTCTTAGCATCTCACAATGACTTTTAAAAGTCATCTATGGAGAGCTCAATCAATTCCATCTGTAGTTCTTTAGGTGCACTGGTGATATCAACTAGGGGAGACTAAAATGCTAATTTGTGTGTGATATCATGATTCTCAAAATCAGTGAACTTTTCTTGTATTCTCCAATTCATAGGTCTATAACAGCTGTATGTTCTTCAAATAATTCATGTATATCATCGTGCTCATTAATAACCTTTGCATCTGGGGAAAATGATCATCTGAAATTTCCTTTTGAAGAAGTCCTTTAAAAAAAACTATCTTTTTCTTTCTAATGCTTAGATTTTTTTTTTTTTTTTTTTTTGCCACACATCATACATGGACCAAGTTTTACCTTGCAAAGAAATATTCAAGTTGTTTGGATTTGACATGATATCATACAGAAAGGCTGAATTCCTATAGAAATATTCTTTCAATAATTCACATTGCTGATTCTGTTCCTCATAAAATTTAACTATCTGCTCTCACAGAGAGAAAATTTTGGCTGACAGAGGATGCTGTGATAACCAATACACTTTAGAATGGTAGGACAAATCCACTCTGAATACCTCATGGCTCAACTTCCCCATGTTACAAAGCTGACCATGCTGTGTTACACTTGCAATACTACAGTTAACAATACTTACAAATTATTGCAAGGTGTCACTTAAAACTGTGGCTTTAGCAGAGACTTTGCTGATCCAACATACAATGAAAAGAAATGAGAGCATCTGGATCTGTCAATAAGATTTTATCAGTGCAATAAACCCGTCATGTTTTCTGATCAGTGAAGGTGCACTGTCTGTATCTCTATAGACACTCACTAAATTTGCCAAATTCAGTCCAATGCTGTTATTGAAGGTATGTATTCCCTGTGTTGTGTTTTCAAGAGTGCCCAAAGCCAGTAACTGTAGCAAAGAAAATCTTCTTTTATGACTCAAATGAAAAGTAAAACCTGCACGGAACCAGGAGTATCAGTTGATTGATCCAAAGTGATTGAATAATATATATATATAATTTTTTTTCCTGTTGAAGTATTGCATAAGTTCTTCTGTAAGTTGAAGGCTAATTCATGCTGCCAATCAGTTATGTCTTCTGGAAGAGGCACTTATTTGTACCTGGAAATGTTACTGGGGTCTAAGCATTCTATAACTTTGACAATGCATTATTTTACAATTTCTACATCTACATTAAATAGTTTCTTCTTTTTCCCTGAGGATATAGGATACTATGTAAGTTGATTCAGTGGCATTATTTCCAGGTCTTATTACTACTTGAAAGAATTGCCTTTGCTTTTCCTTTCATACCTCTCTCTAATTTAAAACCTTTTCTGTCCCTTTGAGTGGTATAATGCTGATAAGCATCGAATTTCTTTCATGTTCGTATTGCAGTATCACCAAGCAAGCAAATCATTAGCAGAAACAAGATAAAATTGCAATCCCCAATCCTTATTAGAAAACTATTTTCTTCCTTCAGCTTGATGTGATGGGCTATTTGTTAAACAGACAGAATTTAAAAATACCGTTGTGCTATGTACGACATGCATATTCACATATTCCACTTTAAACAGAAACATAGTACCCCACTGACAAAAGCTGTTAACAGACTGGCTTATTCAACCCCCTTAAACTCTCACCAACCAGCCTCACATAGTACTGGACCCAGTCAAATGGGGGAAGTTAGAACAAAATCAGCGTAGCAACCATCAATTTAGACTTTATGGCTTACTAGTGTTCTAGTTGTACTAGTCAGTCTGGGAGGATTATTCCATTGAAACTTATTTCATTCTTTGGTATTTAAAATACATTCATTTTAAAAATAAAATAAAGCCTGGGCACTGTAACTCAAGCCTATAATCCTAGCTCTCTGGGAAACTGAGACAGGTGGATTGCCTGAGCTCAGCAGTTCAAGACCAGCCTAAGTAAGAATGAGACCATGTCTCTACTAAAATAGAAAAACTAGCCAGGCATTGTGGTGTGTGCCTATAGTTCCAACTGCTCAGGAACAAGAGGATACATTCATTTTAAAAATAAAATAAAGGCTGGCACAGTAGCTCATGAGGATTGCTCAAACCCAAGAGTTTGAGTTTGCTGTGAGCTATGATGCCAGGTCACTCTACCCAGGGTAGGAGAGTGATATTCTGTCTAAACAAATAAATATAAAATAAAAACATAGAAGAACAAACTGTATTGATAAAAATATAAATGTCTTAACACAATAATCAAGTTAAATGGGGCAAAAGCACTCCAAATTGTTTTTAAAAAAACACATTGTACCTCACATATTCATAAATGAATTTGTGATCTATGTGTATATGACTTAATAAAAGGAAAAAGAAAAAAAATAAAAATAAAAGGTTTTGTTTGGTAAAATTTGGATTCAGTCAACAGGCCACCCTTTAAGACCTTGAAGCCCACATGTGGCCTTAAGACTGTAAGTCCCCCACCCCTATTCTTACCTAATAAAAATGCATATCA
Source organism: Perodicticus potto (assembly GCA_963574655.1). NCBI lineage: Eukaryota > Metazoa > Chordata > Mammalia > Primates > Lorisidae > Perodicticus > Perodicticus potto. Next base: position 9,598 of record CAUYRH010048618.1, on the reverse strand, counting down.
AATTCAACTTAGAGTTTTAAAAAAGGAATAGCCTATCACACTTATTTTTTAAGCTAACCACAAAAAAGCTATAGTATAAATGCTTTTTATTTCACAGTCTTGTGTATTTAGACATTTAAAGTCACAATAGCTCAAAATGATACCCTAAAGGAAGAGCTGTGAAGCACACTTCCCACCCCCTAGCCCTTGACTGCTGCCCTCTTATATCAAGATTGCCAGAAAACAGCAGAGCATTCCTGGGGGGAAGTCAGGATCACCCTTTCCTTTCTAGGAGATGATAGTGTTGATGAGCTCTAGAAAGGAGGGCAGACAATAGGGATTGCAATTGCCAGCGTAGAAGCCTTGATTGAAGAGAAAATTTTTGAAGCTGAAATGGTCAACGTATATGCTTTTATTCATATTAAATACCATTTAATGGTTCAGATAATGTCCAATTTCTCTAGAACCTCTTTTACAACACTTTTCTGGAAGAAGTTCAATCTTCTAACACTAGCTTGTTTTGGTGAAATCCAATCAAGAATACAACTCTAAATGCAAGAATTGGTTTCGAGGCTTGGTGCCCATAGCACAGTGGTTATGGCACCAGCCACATACACCGAGGCTGGCGAGTTCAAACCCAGCTCAGGCCAGTTAAACAACAATGACAACTGCAACAAAAAATATCCAGGCATTGTGGTGGGTGCCTGTAGTTCCAGCTACTTGAGAGGCTGAGGCAAGAGAATCACTTACGCCCACGAGTTTGAGGTTGCTGTGAGCTGTAATGTCACAGCACACTACCAAGGGCAACATCGTGCAACTCTGTCTCAAAAAAAAAAGAGAGAGAGAATTGGTTTCCAATGAATATTATACAGAAAGTATGTTTATTTCCACACATATTCACACTGGCCTAAGTTTTTCCTTTTTTTCTAATTTTCCTTTTTTCTTATTATTGTGATAAAATACATAGAATATAAAATTTGCCACATTAATTTTTAAAGTGTACATTTCAGTGGCATTAATTACATACACAATGTTGCAGAATTGTCGCCATATTTATTTCCAAAACTTTTCATCACCCCCTTCAGAAACTCTGTACCCATTAAACAACAACTCTCCATTCCCTCTTCCTTCCTGCCCTACTTCTGTATCTATGAGCTTGCCTGCTCTAGGTATTCCATTTAAGTGGAATCACACAGGATGTGTCCTTTTGTGTCTGGCTTATTTCATTTCAATTAGTGTATTTTCAAGGTTCATCCACGCTGCAGCACGTATTGGAATTGCATTCCTTTTTATAGCTGAATAGCACACTATTGTATGTACATATCACATTTTGCTTATCCATTCATCTCTTGATGGACACTTGGGTTGGTTCCACCTTCCAGCGATTATTTAAAAAATGCTGCAGTCCACATTGGTAGACAAGTATCTATTTGAGTCTCTGTTTTCAATTGCTTTGGGTTTACACTTGAGTGAAATTTCTGAGGCATATACTAATTCTAGGTTTAACTTTTTTGAGGAACCATCAAATGGTTTTCCACAGCATCTGCACCATTTTACATTCTCACCAGCAGTTTCTTTATTTCCTTTTTAAGCAAGTTTATTTTAAGCCTCAGAATAGCCAAGAAAAGAAGGGAGGAATAAAGAATTGGCCTGTATCTCAAAAAGCCAGCCTGTATAATTCTTAATCTTGTTACACTATACTCCTGACTTTTATAAATGGCCTGTAAAATTGTCCCCATTTTAACATTTGGTTTTGTTTTTATTTTTTTTCTATTACACAATCACATGTAATTAAGCACATATTTCTCCCTTTAGTTCACTATCTCTTATTATTTCCATTCTCCATGACAGGGCTGTGAGGAAACAGTATTTTGGTTAAATGGAAGGAAACATATCCAAGGCCTATTATTAGTTACCCTATATGTATGCTGGGAATTATCCTCTGCTCCCCTAAATACCCAGATCGTTCCACCTCACCAGATTGTGGCTACACTTTCCAGTATTTTTCCTCCTTTAACGAGTTTTCCCATGTCCTTTCCCAGCTCAATTACAGGCTGCTCTTCCTGCTTCTGGCAGATTGATTGTCTTACTTAGCAGTGTGGTTTTGCTTTGCCTAGAAAAAGAATTTCTTTTGCATTAATGTTTTGTCTTAAAATTTCAGGAATAACTTTGCTAAGTATACAGTGTAATGGTTGCTAGGAATGTGAATTGCACATGTTTGCGGCAAAAGGAACCACGTAGGACATTTCTTGAAAACTGTAGTCTACGCCTCTTTGGGGCCCATTCTGCCCCGTCAACAGATACATTACAACCAACTCCTTAGAGAGCAAGAACCCCACTAGAGGGCGCAGTCTCGTAGTGCAACCAAAAGTAGACCCTCACTCTTACTGCCAACCTACCTAGGAGACAGACAGGAATCAAAGAGGAAATATTATTATTGAGTGGCTAGCAGAGCCAGGAGTAGGGTGAGATAGTTCCTTGAGTGAAAAATTTTAAAGGTGTCAAATATTTTGGTAATCAATATAAATACCATTTAATGCAATATTTTAACAAATGAAAATACAAAAAAATCCATGATAAACAACATACCAAATTTTACATAAATATCACATTGGTATTACCAATTTTCCGTTTTTCCTCTGGTTCCAGTATGGCTCAGCACAGCTCTAGTGGCTAGAAACACTTTCATTTTGACAAAAGAAAAGTAGAATCATCGTAACATTTCTAAGATTCCATTATTCTAACTTCCTCAGATTTCTGTCCCACAGAAATCACTTGCACAGAGCCCTGGGCAAAATTGTGAGCCAAGTAAAGTTTATCCTCAGTGATTCTCTCTCTGCCTTTTTTCTTTACCCCCACCCTCAAATACCCCAGTGGTCTTGTGCCACATCCCAGCTTCTTAGGGCTTCCACTGGCACCTTTGCGAGACCTGCTATCTCCAAACATCGGCCAAACGCCTCTCTTAGCCTTTGTGTATCCCCAAAGCAAAAAGAATCAGTTCCATGAAAAAAAAAATTGATATCAAAAAAGCCCAAGATCACGGAGATAGAGAAAAATTAGCCTTAAATGGAGTCACAAAATTTTAAAATAAGATTACAAAGACCCCTCAAACTAGTTCTTTTTATTTTACTAACAAAGTTAATAAGCCTAAAGAGATTCAAAGTGATTTGTGCAACAAGTTACCCTAGAGGCAAAGTCAAGACTAGAACCCAGGTCTTCTCACTTCCATAATATTATGCAAGATTGACAGAGCCAATTAACCTTTAATCCATGCTTTGATGTTGGTAGACAAATACAATAAACATTCAGAAATCACTAAGAAATCAATTTCTCTTAGAGTTCACTGAATAATCTCACTCATTAATGACTTCAAACATTTATTCAGGGATTATTTTAAGTCTGGGGTACTGTGTAAAATCTTGGTTTTGGAGGTGAATTTTCAAATAATCATCAAATAACAAAAAGAATAAGATCTCATGGAGAAAAGAAAATAGGCAAACATAAATAGGGATATTGATAAAAATAAAAATAGGCTGTGGCTTATTATGATTTTAAAAAGAGCCAGCATTACAAAATTTGCCAGTAGAAACTTCCTCAGATATTTTAGTAATAAGAATACCTTCAAGGTTGGTCCAGGAATGCAGATGAATTTTCCTACAAGTATATCCCTTGTCCCAAAAGAATGTCTTGGCTTCTGTCTCTACCCTTCACCAGTTTCTCATTATAGATGCTCCTCAACTTATAATGGTTTGTGCCCCAACAAACCCATCATGTGTTGAAATTATTATAAGTCAAAAACACATTTAATAACCCAAATAAATCCATTGTAGAGTTGAAAAATATAAGTTAAACCATCCCAAATTGGGACCCTTCTGTACTCAAGTATACAAAATATAAAGTAAACTTACATAAATCAAAGTAAAATTTAGAAAACTGCCAATTGCTTAGAAAATGTATCTTGCCGTTATTGTTACTGAAGTGCAGCTCTGCATGTAGCTGAGCTTATGTCTGTTGTCACTTACATTGACTTAGTACATGTCATTTCACTTCAGTACAAAAAACAATTTGGGGGTACAGGAAAAAACTTAGTAGACCCGATCCCACATGGTGAAAATATATTGAATGCAGTTTATAGATTGGGAGACAGTGGGCAGGCATGGTTCTTATTATGGGGGGTTCTTTTCTGATAAATGAGTACTCTGACTCCAGGGCCTTTCACTTTTTTCTTTTACTTGTAATACTGGGGATATAATTTCTCTTTATGGAAGTGGTTGCCTACTTTCTATAAGTTGTCAAAAGCCTGAAGATTCTACTTTTTTTGACAATCAGTAATTTCTAATTCATTTTCTAGAAATCTTTGGAATCTTTAAAAGTAAATGACACTTTTATATTATTGCTCCAAAGAATACTTCCAACTTTAATCTTGCAATCATATTGGCATTATCTCAAGTAATATACAACAAACTAACATAATGAGAAGATCTGTGGAGAACGTAAATGCAGACGTAGTGCATACGTTGAAATTGACTTGCTGCCCCCAGAAAATGCCAAGACATCTTTTTCCTACCCAATTGTTTTGTCACATTTTAAAAATTCCCAGAAATTCAAAAAAAAAAAAATTCCCTGAAATTCGCCATTTCTATTCAGAACGCAGATGGTGAATCCCAAAGTGACCATCTTGCCATTCAACATGGTTTTACAATTTTTCCTATCTGCTGCCCTGGCTCCAGCCTAGTAGTTTCCTTGTCAGTAATTGTTACCTGTGCTTCCCCAAGGGCAAGTCTAACATAATTGATGTTCATCCATGTCCAGTTCCCACGTTCTTCCTAGGAAGAGGACAACACCGCACAGATACCACGTAATAAGGCCATTTGTTGCTAATTCTGCACTGCAAGGAGCAGTGGCCCAGAGCATCACGAACCAGCTTCACAACATCACATTAAGCGTGAAAGTATAGTTTGTCATTTCACGTAACTTTCAAATATTTGATTTTAAACTTGGTGGATTCAGATTGTATATGAAACCAGCACATTGTACCCCTTGACTACACTAATGTACGCAGCTGTGATTTAATTAAAAAAAGGAAAAAAAAAAAAGAAAGAAAGAAACTTGGTAGGAAGGCTTTCCCAATTAATAGTATTGACAAACACTGGGTGGGTGGCGAGGTGGAACTAAACACGCCACAGCTACACGCGGAGCTGCACTTCAGTAACGACAAAGTGCCCGAGAGGCGAATGCAAAATTGCTTCACGTTCTGTTGTTCATTCAGAGCGAAAATGTTGAGAGATGCCTCAGTGGTGCTCCTTCTTTAAACTGGACTCTCATAAACAGAAATCGTGACGTCAGGTGAAGCACACTTTAACTAAAGTTAAAGTACTGGATAAAACTAAACTAAAAACACATTTGTAGGAGGAGATGGGGGAAGGCAATTGGTGGGAAAAGGGAGGGCGTTTGGTGGGATTTCCCCTAATGTGCACAATGCAAAGGTGTATTTCAAACTTACCGAGAGTAAATTGTAAATGTCTTATCTACCACCGAAAATAAGTGGTTATGTTAATCAGTTTGATTTAAGCATTCCACATTGTATTTCAAATCATCACATTGTACCCCATAAATGTATACAGTTATGATTTTAATTAAAAATTAAATTTAAATGGGCGGCGCCTGTGGCTCAAAGGAGTAGGATGCCGGCCCCATATGCTAGAGGTGGCGGGTTCAAACCCAGCCCTGGCCAAAACTGCCAAAAAAAAAAAAAAATTTAATTTAAAAAATGTTTGTATATTATGGCTGACATGCTGATTCATTTATATTCATATGAAATATTCCTGAAATTTTGTTTCCAGAAATTTAGTTCATAAATTAAATATTGGCGCACCTAAGGGGTATTTTCTGGTAATATTTTTTTTTGCAGGCTCATATTAAATAGCAAATAAAATATGAAAATGCTTGAACATAAAGAATTTCAGTTTTTCAGTCTTTACATGGAGGGTATTATGAATATATATGGATCCTTACTCCGACCAAAGCCGAAGAAATGTTGAATGAAGTGGACCGAATGTTTTGTCTGCCCAAAATACGTGCACTGAACCCCTTATCCCATGTGATGGTATTTAGAGGGGAAAGTTGTGGGAGATGATCGGATCATGTGAATAGAAACCTCGTGAATGGGATAAGTGGCTTTGCAGGAGAACTAGATAGCTCCCACTGCACCACACGAGGAGACATGCAGAAAGTAGCTATCTGCAGCCCAGGAAACGCGCCCCAAGCTGCCCATGATGGCACCCTGACCTCAGGCTTCCAGCCCGCACAACACTAAAAAATAAGTTTCTGCTGTTCTTAAGCCACCCAGTTTATGGTACTGTGTTAGTACACCCCAAAGACACAACAACACTGTTAGGTGACTGTCATCTCTGAGTTTATAAAACCACGAATAAATACCAGAAAATTTATTTTGACATTGTTTAAATGTATTAATTATACACTCATACCTTCTTCCAAAAATAATTTATGGTAAGTTAAACAAGACTTTTCAAAGGAAAGTTCACTAAATTAAGTAAACAGTAGGAATAGTGATGCTGTGGTGTATTTATGTCAAATTTACTGTACTGTTGGGAAACTACCCTTGAGAACTTAGCTCCTTAGCCACACTTGGCCCAGTCGCTACCAGCTGCAGGCTGGTATGCAACTTATACATGAATAAAGACCAGGGGGGAACTTCTAGCCACTAGAGATGTTTTATCCTTGCTAGACTCTGATTCACCCTGTCAGATCTCTCTCGGGGAAACTGAAAACAAGACATATATAAAGAGGTAGTAACACTTGATAGTGAGGGCAAAACCTGAGACAAAACATTTAACCCAAACTACAAGGCATAAAGTAGCTCAAGTTAGCAATTCAAGTAATTTCATTTAATATCAAATAAAATAATTTCATTCAATTAGTTGCATCATTCAGCCCACATAATTGCATAAGACTGTCACGTTTTACCTACTATATTTTGGGAAATGGAGCTATTCACACTCCTGCATCTGATTCAATCCCCCTCACTGCCACCTGGCTTCTAACCAGTACTGTCGACTCACTAGAGATTTGCTACTGTCCCAGACCAGAAATCCTGTTGCCTTGATTTCACCAGCACCCTTAACCTAAGACCATTAGACACGACTCATTGTCCATTTCTGATAAGCATTAGAACAAACTAGGGAGTGATCGTCCCCTTCTAAAGGAGGCCTCTGGTCTCCAACGCCAGCCTCTGTCGCCAGGTAGGATGCCAGCCCAGGGCCACCAGATCTTCTAACCTTTCAAGAGAAGCCAGATATCCAGTGTGTATACACTTTCCTAATTTTAAAAATTCTAGATACTATTTGAATTGCATAAAATACTAGGTGAGCCAATAAAATTCATATGCAGAACCGAATCTAGCCACAAGAAGATCTTCTCCACCATTTGAAGTGTCAATAGACGACTCTAAAATTTCTACTTGAAATGTTGAAGTAATACCAATTTGAACCAGCTGAAGAAAAAATAATTTATTGAGTACATCTTATGGGGTACAAGCCAAGGAATGTGGCTGGGTCTTGAAAATATGGGGTCTGAGGACTCAAATCCCATCAGAAGTTCCTAGCTGTAGTGGCTACTTCTCTGTGTACAGCTGCTTCGTCTCTCTCTCCTCCCCCTCCCCCATATCTCTTTCCCTCTCCCTCTCCTGCTCTCTCATTGATCTGGTTTCATTCGTGTCCTCTGACTGTATGGCTACGGCCATCAACAACTCTCAAGCTTTTCATTTTACAAAATTAAGACTCGTAAACAGAGCTAGTCCCCTCTTTCTTGTTTCCTAAACACCGCAGGAAGAACTCTGATTGTCTTATCTTGCATCAGTTGACCAACCTTGAACCAGCCAAATGTATCCAAAGCGGGGTCATGTTCAAACAAGTGGATCTGTATTGATTGAGAAGAGGAAGAAGTCATGTATTGATTGAGAAGAGGAAGAAGTAGTAGAGAATATTGCACGGGGGGGGGGAACAGAAAAAGAGGTGTAGGTGTCGCTGGGCAAACACACACTGTGAGCACAGACCTGCCCTCACAAACCTTTTGGTAAAAGCAAAAAGTTGCCCATAATTAAATGCTCAGCTCTGTAAGCAACTTAAGCTGTAGGACTTCAAGAGGATTTATTGTAGCTTAAAGGTAATAGAGGAAAACTTTCTGAAGGATGAGGGATAAGAGTTGCCCCCTAAAGTATACATAAGATTTTGTTTGATTGCACAGAGCCAAAGATCCAAGATGCAAACCAGAATCGCAAAGGGGAACAGGCAGTTCAATTCCTCTAAACCTTGTCCAGATCTTTGCTGTATAAAGGATGATACAAGAAACCAAGGACTGAAGTTGCTCATGAAGAATTAGGGATGACGACCATCCTAACTGAACTGTTTTTGCTGAACAATGTGCTCAGAGAATGTTAATAGATTTTTGTCAATACTGAGTGAAGTCTCTGGATACAATCTGCAGAACATTACATTCTGCCCTGACTCTTAAACATGGTATCAACTTAAAGACATTTAAAGCATGCTCACAAAATCTGATATGAATACAAATTTGAGAACGTTTAAGAATGAAGAATACTTCAAGATTTTAAAGCAGTCAGTCAAAACCAGCATAATAAAATTTAATAGGAATCAATATAAAGTACTACCTTAAGGATCAAAAAGAGAAACGGACTGAAGCTCAGAATGGGGTAGATATGGCACATTAGCAACTGTACAGAGCAGAAAAAACAACCCATCGTCTTTTCTTTTCTTTTTTTTTTTTTTGTAGAGCCAAAGTCTCACTTTATCACCCTCGGTTGAGTGCTGTGGTATCACAGCTCATAGCAACCTTCAACTCCTGGGCTTAGGCGATTCTCTTGCCTCAGCCTCCCGACTAGCTGGGACTACAGGTGCCCACCACAACGCCCGGCTATATGATTGCAGGCGGCTCTGAGCTAACCTTCCAGCTGGGCACTAAGATACTGGATGTATCCTTGGCAGAATTAACACGTTGTTGTGTCTAGCACAAGAGTGTCAGTTGTATCACCACTGGCTACTGTCACATCTAGATGATTCTATTCAACTCTGAATTCTGCATTTAAGGGACACATTGACAAGCACTTCTGATGAAAGGGGACCTGAAAGTGGCCTGGAAACCACATCATGAAGAATAATGAGGGGTCTAGAGAAGAACAGAGCCAAGCAAGAAAAAAGACTTTTATGATAACAGGACCATAGACTAACTGAGCATCTCCACGGGCTGGAACTAGTGCCAGTTTAAGGAACTTACCGAAAGGTAGTGTTGGATTGACTCTGAGAAAGAAGTTTGTAACGATTGCTGCTGCCCCACAAAAGATGGGCTGCCTTTTCAAATAAAGAATGCCAAAGATGTGCGGACTGTATTCTTGCAGTGGGAAGGAGGTTGGGTTCCATGACCTAAATCTTTTTTATTATTATTATTAAATCATAATTGTGTACATTAGTGCAATCATGGGGCACAATGTGCTGACTTCATATACAATCTGAAATATTTCCATCAAACTGTTTAACATAGCCTTCATGGCCTTTTAATCACTATATGAAGACATTTATATTCT
>CAUYRH010048617.1:0-26753 GCA_963574655.1 Perodicticus potto | reverse complement strand
GCCAAAATCAATGAGATCCGTCAGATGTCTGGGGCGCAGATCAAAATTGCGAACCCAGTGGAAGGATCTACTGACAGGCAGGTTACCATCACTGGATCTGCTGCCAGCATTAGCCTGGCTCAATATCTAATCAATGTCAGGCTTTCCTCGGAGACGGGTGGCATGGGGAGCAGCTAGAACAATGCAGATTCATCCATTATCCCTTTCTGCTGTTCACCGCCACCCATGATCCATCTGCGTAGTTTCTGAACAGTCAGCGATTCCAGGTTTTAAATAGTTTGTAAATTTTCAGTTTCTACACACTTTATCATCCACTCGCGATTTTTTAATTAAAGCGTTTTAATTCCTTTCTCTGTTCAGCTGTTAATGCTGAGATCCATCCATATTTAGTTTTATAAGCTTCTCCCTGTTTTTTTTGGTTTTTTGTTGGTTTTTTTTTTTTGGCTCATGAATTTTTCTGTTTGTCATGGAAATGTAAGAGTGGACTATTAATACATTTCAGTTTAGTTCTGTAATGTCAGGAATTTTTCAAAAAAATTAGAAGATGGACTGGAGCTTTTTCTTTGTGAATAGAAACTGGATGCCACAGTGATTCATGTGGGTTTTATTCCTCTTTTCTTGCTGTTATTTTTGTACCTTTTATCCCTCAAACTACCCTGCTTGGGTTTTGAACAGAAGCCTTTATTCCAGTTAAAAAAAAAAAAAAAGAAAGAAAGTATTTTAAGGAGGCAGGGAGTGATCAATCATTTAGGTTAAGTAAGCTAAAAACTGAGAAATGATTAATAGTTTTTGCAACACGAAGATTGGATTGATGAGTAGCTTCAGTGGAGAGACTGGAGTGAATGATTGGAAAACTGGAGAAGACTTGGAGGAAGTGAATACATATAGCTCCTTGAGGAGTTAGGGTTAAGTGTTTGTTTTGGGATTTTTTTTAAGATGAGAAGAAAAATGTATTGGGAGTGATTCAGTAGAAAAAGAAATTTGATGTAGGAGTAGGGAGAATTTCGGCAGTGATATCCTTGATTAGGTGAGCAAGTGAAGGAGTTGACTCTATGAAGCCTTTTCTTTTCTTTTTTTTTTTTTTGTAGAGACAGAGTCTCACTTTATCGCCCTCAGTAGAGTGCCGTGTTGTTACACAGCTCATAGCAACCTCCAACTCCTGGGCTTAGGCGATTCTCTTGCCTCAGCCTGCCGAGTAGCTGGGACTACAGGAGCCCGCCACAATGCACGGCTATTTTTCTGTTTTTTTGCAGTTCAGCTGAGGCCGGTTTTGAACCTGCCACTTTCGGTATATGGGGCCGGCGCTCTACTCAATGAGCCACAGGTGCTGCCCTAGCATTTTCTTTTCTATCTCCTCCTCTCTCCACCTTTTTTTTTTGAGACAGAGTCTCATTTTGTTACCCTTGGTAGAGTGCTGTGCTGTCACAGCCGACAGCAATCTCAAACTCCTGGACCCAAGCGATTCTCCTGCCTTAGCCTCCCAAGCAGCTGGGACCACAGGCACACACCACAACACCCAGCCATTCCTCTCCTGCAGTTGTCATTGTTGTTCAGCTGGCCTGAGCCAGGCTCAAACCCACCAGCTTCAGTGCATGTGACTGGTGCCATAAACACTTTGCCAAGCCACAACCACATTTGCTTTATCCACTCCACTTTTAAATTAATTCTTGAAGATTAGGAATCTGCCTGGCAGAAAAAATGGAGAGGGCATTTTACACTAAAGGTATAGAAGTGCAAAGGCAAGTAGAAGTATAAATTTTTTGAAGAGCAAAGAATAAATCAAGGTGCTTCAACATAACGTTATAAAGTAGAGAGAAAATGTGGATAACATCTAAAAAGAATTTTTATCATAAGCAGGTAAGAGGTTTCAAGGATAGACGAGGTATGAGGACTGGAAAAAGAGATTAAGAAGAAAAAAAGAGAGAGAGATTAAGAAGGGACTAGAAACTAGCAAAGGTCAAGAGGAGTGTTAAGGAAGGCAAGGGAGAAAAGAAAATTAAAAAATAGGGCAGCGCCTGTGGCTCATTGAGTAGGGCGCTGGCCCCATATACCGATGGCGGGTTCAAACCCGACTTCGGCCGAACTGCAAAACAGAAAAATAGCTGGGCGTTGTGGCGGGCTCCTGTAGTCCCAGCTACTCAGGAGGCTGAGGCAAGAGGATCGCCTAAGCCCAGGAGTTGGAGGTTGCTGTGAGCTGTGTGATGCCACAGCACTCTACTGAGGGCGATAAAGTGAGACTCTGTCTCTAAATAAATAAATAAATAAAAATAAATACAAAAATAAAGGCAAGGGAGGGCGATGCTTGTGGCTCAGTGGGTAGGGCGCCAGCCCCATATACCAAGGGTGGCAGGTTTGAACCTAGCCCCAGCCAAACTGCAACAAAAAAATAGCTGGGTGTTATGGCAGGCACCTGTAGTCCCAGCTACTCGGGAAGCTGAAGCAAGAGAATCACTTAAGCCCAAGAGTTGGAGGTTACTGTGACTCCACGACTCTCTATCAGGGCGACAAAGTAAGACTCTGTCTCTAAAAAAATAAAAGGCGTCAAGAGAAAGAATGGACTGTGGGGTGTTGACGATACAGGGAAGTCAAAGGTCACTTATATTCTATAGAATCCTCATTTAATTATTTACTGACAGATATGCATTTTTTTTTTTTGAGACAGAGCCTTAAGCTGTACCCTGGGTAGAGTGCCATGGCATCACAGCTCACAGCAACCTCCAATTCCTGAGCTCAAGCGAGTCTCCTGCCTCTACCTCCCAAGTAGCTGGGACTACACACACCCGCCACAACGCCCAGCCATTTTTTGGTTGCAGCCATCATTGTTGTTTGGCGGGCCAGGGCTGGATTCGAACCCGCCAGCTCAGGTGTACGTGGCTGGCGCCTTAGCCGCTTGAGCCACAGGCGCCGAGCCTAAAGTTCTTGAATATTTAAAAAAAAAAAAATCATATAAAAAAAAAGAGAAAAAAAACTGGCCAGGTATGGTGGCTCATGCCTGTAATCCTAGCACTCTAGGAGGCCAAGAAGAATGGATTGCTTGAGCTCAGGAGTTTGAAACTAGCCTGAGCAACAGTGAGACCCTGTTTCTACTGAGAATAGAAAAAACATAGCGAGGCGTTGTGGTGGCCACCTGTAGTCCCAGCTACTGGGGAGGCCGAGGCAGGAGGATAGCTTGAGCCCAGGAGTTTGAGGTTGCTGTGAAGTATGATGATGCCATGTACTCTTCCCAGGGCAAAACAGTGATACATTGTATCAAAAAAAGGGCAACACCCATAGCTTAGTGCCTACAGTGCCAGCCACATGCACCAAGGATGGTGGGTTCAAACCCAGGGCTGGCCTGCTACACAACAATGACAACTGCAACAACAACAACAAAAAATAGCTGGGCATTACGGTAGGCACCTATAGTCCCAGCTACTTGGAAGGCTGAGGCAGGAGTATCACTTAAGCCCAACAATTTGAGGTTGCTGTGAACTGTGATGCCACGGCACTGTACTGAGGGTAACATAGTGAGACTCTGTCTCAAAAAAAAAAAAAAAATAGGGTGGCATCTATAGCTCAGTGAGTAGGGCGCTGGCCCCATATGCCGAGGGTGGTGGGTTCAAACCCGACCCTGGCCGAACTGCAACAAAAAATAGCTGGGTGTTGTGGCGGGCGCCTGTAGTCCCAGCTACTCGGGAGGCTGAAGCAAGAGAATCAAGAGCTAAGCCCAAGAGCTGGAGGTTGCTGTGTGCTGTGACGCCATGGCACTCTACCAAGAGTGACAAAGTGAGACTCTGTCTCTTAAAAAAAAAAACAAAAAAACCCTATGGCATACCTCTAATCCCTGCATTATGGGAGGCTGAGGCAGATGGATTGATTGAGCACCAGAATTCAAGACCAGCCTGAGCAAGAGAAAGACCCCATTTCTACTAAAAATAGAAAAACTAGCCAGGCGTTGTGGCAGGATCCTGTAAGTCCCCGCTACTTAGGAGGCTGAGGCAAGAGGATGGATTGAACCCAAGAGTTAGAGGTTGCTGTGAGCCAATAATGACTGCATAGCACTCTACCCAGGATGACATAGTGAGACTCTATCTCAAAAAAAAAAAAAAAAAAATCCTATGGTAGTAGTAAGGAAAATAGACAGTATATTACATTTAAATTGAAGCTATGAAGACTTGGGGAAGAGGTCATATCATCTTTTATTACTGTAATTATTAAACACTTGCTTTATATACAAGGCCAGGTAAAGGTCGTACAAAGACAAACAGAAAAATTAAGGTCAGAGTGCTAGGATTACAGGCATGAGCCACCGCATCAGGCATAATAAGAGGAATTTTTTTTTTTTTTTTTTGCAGTTTTTGGCCAGGGCTGGGTTTGAACCCGCCACCTCCAGCAGTTCAGCAGGGGCCGGGTTTGAATCTGCCACCCTTGGTATGGGACCAGCGCCATAGTCGCTGAGCCACAGGTGCCACCCTAATAAGAGGAATTTTTTTGTTTGTTTTGTTTTATTTTGCAGTATGGTGAGGCCGGGCTTGAACCCGCCACCTTCGGTACATGGGGCCAGCACTGTACTTGCTGAGCCACAGGTGCCGCCCTAATAAGATAAATTTTAACAGGTATAAAAATACCTACAATATAGGCTCAGCGCCTATAGCTCAGCAGCTAGGGTGTCAGCCACATACATGGGAGCTGGCTGGTTCCAATGTAGCCCAGGCCAACTTCAACCACAAAATAGCCAGGTATTGTGGCAGGTGCCTGTAATCCCAGCTACTGTGAGCTGTGATGTCAGAGCACTCTACCGAGGGCAACATAGTGACACTCAGTATCAAAAAAAAAGGGGGGGGCTCGGCGCCTGTGGCTCAACGGGCTAAGGCGCCAGCCACGTATACCTGAGCTGGCGGGTTCGAATCCAGCCTGGCCCGCCAAACAACAATGACGGCTGCAAACAAAAAATGGCCGGGCCTTGTGGAGGGCGCCTGTAGTTCCAGCTACTTGGAAGGCGGAGGCAAGAGTCTCACTTGAGCCCAGGAATTAGAGGTTGCTGTGAGCTGTAATGCCATGACACTATATCTAGGGTGACAACTTGAGGGTCTGTCTCAAAAAAAAAAAAAAAGGCTCGGCGCCTGTGGCTCAAGCAGCTAAGGCGCCAGCCACGTACATCTGAGCTGGTGGGTTCGAATCCAGCCCAGGCCCGCCAAACAACCATGACGGCTGCAACCACAAAATGGCCAGGCATTGTGGCGGGCGCCTGTAGTCCCAGCTACTTGGGAGGCAGAGGCAGGAGACTTGCTTGAGCCTAGGAGCTGGAGGTTGCCGTGAGCTGTGATGCTACAGCACTCTACCCAGGGCGACAGCTTGAGGCTCTGTCTCAAAAAAAACCACCAACAACAACAACAGGCGATGCCTGTGGCTCAGTGAGTAGGGTGCTGGCCCCATATATTGAAGGTGTGTGGAGGGTTCAAACCCGGCCCCGGCCAAACTGCAGCAAAAAAATAGCTGGACAGTGTGGTGGGCGCCTATAGTCCCAGCTACTCAGGAGGCTGAGGCAGGAGAATCGCCTAAGCCCAGAAGTTGGAGGTTGCTGTGAGCTGTGATGTTACAGCACTCTACTGAGGGCGATAAAGTGAGACTGTCTCAAAAAAAAAAACAAAACAACAACAACAACGGCAATTTGTACTTGTGTGAAACAGATTCTTTTGATTAATAAGTTATGAGGGGTGAAGAGGAAGGGAACCAGATTCTCTAAGAACATAAGTACACATTTTCTTTTGTTTTGCTGACAGGTAGTGGTCAATGCATCATCAAGATTAATGCTCAGTTATGACCTCAAGACGTACCTCACCAATACACCCAATTCAACTGTATTCAAGCTCTTTATCACAACTGGCAGAAGCGGTATCAATCTTAAAGGTCAGGAATCTTTTTTTTTTTTTTTTTTGAGACAGAGCCTCAAGCTGTCACCCTGGATAGAGTGCTGTGGCATCACAGCTCACAGCAACCTCCAATTCCTGGGCTCAAGCGAGTCTCCTGCCTCCACCTCCCAAGCAGCTGGGACTACAGGTGCCCACCACAACACCCGGCCATTTCTTGGTTGCAGCCATCATTGTTGTTTGGCGGGCCCGGGCTGGATTCGAACCCGCCAGCTCAGGTGTACGTGGCTGGCGCCCTAGCCCATTGAGCCACGGGCGCCGAGCCTAAGCTAAAATGTTTTATATGATTTCTTCTTTACCTAATTGTTAGAAATAGTTTCTTAGGGCTTAAGAGTCCTTGTAAATAGTTTCTCTCTTTCTGGTCTTTCCTGAATAACCTTCACAATGACTTTGATATACTTTATCATTTCATCTTAACAACACATGAGAAAGGCCAAACATTCCTTCTGGAGTAGTAATTTTCAAAGGGCATACAAAAGTCGACTAACTAAAAAAAGTTTTCAGAACTGTGTTCCCCTTTAGAATCACATATTCCAAAAAAAGAGGTTCAACTGGAGACCTGTGTACACAGGAAACAAAGCCACATGTTTTTACTTACCAATATGAATTTACCTAGTAAGTTCGAAAGTGAAATTGAGGAGAGTAAAACAGTTCCACAAATAGAACTGTGTAAAGGAATTTATGAAGTGCTCTCTCAATATACCTGCACTTAAAAAACACCTAAAAGTCAAATGTGGTAGCGTACACCTATAAATCTCAGCACTTTAGGTGGCTGAGACAAGAGAACCACTTGAGACTTGGGGATTCGAATCCAGCCTGATCAACACAGTGAAAGTCTATCTCTACAAAAAAAATTTAAAAATTAGCTAAGCATGGTGCCAGAAGTCTGTAAGCCCCAATTACTGGAAAAACTGAGGCAGAAGGATTGCTTGAACCCAGGAGTTCAAGGTTGCAGTGAACTGTGATCATGCTACTGCACTACAGTCTCAGTGACAGGGGGAAAAAAAAGGTTTTTTGGGTTTTTTTTTATTAAAAAGATAGGCCAGGCATAGTGGCTCACACCTATAAGTGGTGACAATTCAGGAAGTCAAGACTCCTGGGAGGCTCACTTTGAGGTCAGGAGTTTGAGACCAGCCTGGGAAATATAGAAAGACCTGATCTCCATAAAAAATTAGAAAAATTAACTGGGCATGGTGATAAGCACCTGTAATACTAGCTACATGGGAGGCTAAGGCAGGAGGAACACGAGCTCAGGAGTTCAAGTATGCAGTGAATTATGATCAAACCACTACACTCTAGCCAGGGTGACAGGAGGCCCTATCTCTTAAAAACAAAACAAAACACATCTAAAGTTAGCTGATTAGGTATACTATCATGTGCATTTCAAAGATGTCTCCAAGGATCAAATGAGAAAGCTTAAATGCCATGGGAGAGTGAAAGAGATTATCTAAGTAAAAAGTCTTTCCTTTTGGGTGGGGCCTGTGGCTCAAAGGAGTAGGGCGCCGGCCCCACATACCGGAGGTAGTGGGTTCAAACCCAGCTCCAGCCCTGGCCAACACTGCAAAAAAAAAAAAAAGCCTTTCCTTTCTTCTACACATTCTATTTAAATTAAAAACAATTTCTGGGGCAGTGCCTGTGGCTCAGTGAGTAGGGCGCAGGCCCCATATACCACGGGTGGCAGGTTCAAACCCAGCCCCAGCCAAACCGCAACAAAAAAATAGCCGGGCGTTGTGGCAGGCACCTGTAGTCCCTGCCACTCAGGAGGCTGAGGCAAGAGAATTGCCTAAGCCCAAGAGCTAGAGGTTGCTTTGAGCTGTGATAACACAGCACTCTACTGAGGATGACAAAGTGAGACTCTGTCTCTTAAAAAAAAAAATTTTCTGAAATAAACATTGATGAAAGTCATATTCACAGTGTCCACAGAAAATTTACTGCTAAGGTGAATGAGAAAATCAGGAGCTAAAATACCAGAAAAATTTCTCACTCTTTTTCAAATTTAAGTTTTTTTTTTAATCTCCCCATTTAATAATTCTATAAATAAGTATTTTAGTTATGAAAGAAAATGCTCCAAGAATGAGATAATCACAGGAGTTTTCATCATCCTTACTGAATCTATCTTGTTTCTGGTAACCCCAAGCATTACACAAATATTAAAATAAATTATCCAAAAATATTTTATTAAGATCACCTAATGAGTACAGCATAGTCTCAGGCATTAATATTACTTTGTATTTTTAGGTAGTCACACTAAAAGTCATCTGTGATCAGTGAATACAATTTGTTGTTTCTTGTAACATTTGTTTACAACTTATCTAACAACTAAAGAGCAAAAAGAAAAACTAAAATTTAAAGAGACAAACATTAGCAGGACATGGTGGCTTATACCTGTGATCCTAGCACTCTGGGAGGCAGAGGCAGGTAGATCACTTGAGCTCAGGAATTCGAGACCAGCCTGAGCAAGAGCGAGACTCACTCTCTAAAAATAGCTGGGCATTGTGGCCAGCCAACACCTGTAGTCCCAGCTACTCCTGAGGGTGAGGCAAGAGGATCACTTGAGCCCAAGAGTTTGAGGTTACAAAGAGCTATGATGCCACAGCATTCTACCAAGGGTGACAAAGTTAGACTCTGTCTCAAAAGATAGAGAGATGGATGGATAGATAGATAAAAATAAAGGGACAAACATTAAACAAAAAAATTTAAAAATTAGGCTCGGCGCCTGTGGCTCAACAGGCTGAGGCGCCAGCCACGTACACCTGAGCTGGCGGGTTCGAATCCATCCCAGGCCCGCCAACCAACAATGACGGCTGGAACCAAAAAATGGCTGGGCGTTGTGGCGGGCGCCTGTAGTCCCAGCTACTTGGGAGGCAGAGGCAGAAGACTCGCTCGAGCCCAGGAATTGGAGGTTGCTGTGAGCTGTGATGCCACAGCACTCTAACCAGGGTGACAGCTTGAGGCTCTGTCTCAAAAAAAAAAATTTTAAAAATTAGCTAGGCAGGGTGGCACAAGCCTGCAAGCCCTAATTACTAGGGAAACTGAGGCAGAAGAATTGTATATAGTATTCTCTGTTTAAACAGTTACTTTACTTCAATAACAAACATTTGTTTTCAAAAGATGACAAATTTGAGGGACAACATAAGATTTTATGTGTATGACTAGAAATGTATCTGAAATACACTTTTCCAAGGAGGGATTAGTTCTTTTTTAAATTCAGAATATTACTGGTGTACCCATGCTTTGGTTATATACTTTACTTTTGTCATTTTACATCAAAGTTATAAGTATGCTCTTCACCCAGAATATGTTCACTGTACAGTTAGGTGTGAATTAACCCAATCCCTCCTCCCCCCTTCCCACCAAAGGATTAATTCTGATCACACTTTACACTTAGGTGGCCAGCAACATTGCTAGAATGTGCCACATTTAAGCTTTAAGAATGCTAACAAAGTTTTCAAATGTTGAAAAGAAAGATAAAGGTTGGGTTGAAGGTACAATGATGGGAGATAGTGCATCTGAGAGGAAGGCATCCATTTTTCAGCAGCAATTTCCAAAAAACACAAGTCAACACTACGGCACTGAAGAACAGAAAGAAAAAGTAATCATTTAAATATATCTGCCCCTCAGGTAACAATGCCAAATTTACCTAATACTGCTACTCCCCTAAAAAGCTACTTGAAAAACCCACCTAAACATTTCTAACCACAAATCTAGCAGATGCTTTAAGACCAGAGTAAACAGCTTTTATATCCACACCCCATACAATTAATAGAAAACTTTTACTCAGCAGAAGGTTTGAGTCAGCCATTATAGCAAAAAGTCTAAGATACTAAAGTTATCAGCCCTTTTTTGGAACAAAATACAGTGCCTAGGAAGTAGTTCCCAAACCTGACTGGTCAGATCACCTGGGGAGAGCTTTGAGAAAATATAGATCACCCTCAGGACATTCCCACAGAAAAGATCTGAGTTAGGGACTAACAATTTTTATAAACTTTTTCTAGATGATTCTTAATATTCTAATTTTCTTTGAATTTCAAGGCAGTTTTTGAAAAGAGAACTTTACTAGGTTTCTGGCCTTTTAAAGACTTTCCTTAAGGAAGGACAAAAGGTGCGCTCATTTTGTTAGCTTTCAGAACAGTTTCATACACGGTCAAACATAAGTCTGAATTTCCTTTTTTTTTTTTTGTAGAGACAGTCTCACTTTTATCGCCCTCGGTAGAGTGCCGTGGCGTCACACAGCTCACAGCAACCTTCAACTCCTGGGCTTAGACGATTCTCTTGCCTCCCAAGTAGCTGGAACTACAGGCACCCGCCACAACGCCCGGCTATTTTTTTTCTGTTTTTGCAGTTTGGGCGAGGCCGGGTTTGAACCCACCACCTTCAGTATGTGGGGCCAGCGCCCTACTCGATGAGCCATAGGCGCCACCCTGCATTTGCTTTTAAATTTAACACTGGAGCTCTGTGATACGAATAATCACCTCAATGAAAAGATACTACTAAAATTTTGTAAACATTAATGGATCTGCAACTGGTTGGCTAGATCCTTGAAAAAGTTACCTTTATTTCAATATTCAGAAGTAACTGTCTCTTTATACAAATACACACATGCACACACAAACACACGTTTCTGATAAACAGGCTTCTACGTTTCTGATAAACAGGCTTGTTTAGAACTTTTTACTACTGTGTAGCCTGGCAACATAAACCTATATAGACCACGGCCTGTTTGTTTTGTTTTTTTTTTTTTTTTTTTTGAGAAAGTCTATGTTGCCCTCAGTAGAGTGCTGTGACGTCATAGCTCACAGCAACCTCCAAATCTTGGGCTTAAGCAATTCTCTTGCCTCAGCCTCCTAAGTAGCTGGGGCTATAGGCACCCACCACTATATCCAGCTATTTTCTTGTTGTAGTTGTCATTCTTTTTGGCAGGCCCAGGCCGAGTTAGAACCTGCCAGCCCCGCTATATGTGGCTGGCACCCTAATCACTGAGCTACAGGCACCGGGCTTGTTCAAATTTTTTTTTGCAGTTTGGCTGGGGCCGGGTTTGAACTTGCCACCCTCAGTATAGGGGGCCAGTGCCCTACTCACTGAACCACAGGCACCGCCTGAACCTGTTTAAATATTATTATTTGGGCTTGGCGCCTGTAGCTCAGTGGCTAGGGCATCAGCCACATACACCAGAGCTGGCGGGTTCAAATCCAGTCCGGGCCAACTACAACCAAAAAATAGCTGTACATTGTGGTGGATGCCTATCATCCCAGCTATTTGGGAGGCTGAGGCAAGAGAATTGCTTAAGCCCAAGAGTTTGAGGTTGCTGTGACCTATGACACCACAGCACTTGACTGAGGAATCTCTCTGGTAACTACTGAAAACTTCTGACAGAACCTTTACAGTATGTCGTGCTTTCTGGCATAGTAAGATGGTTCAAGATTATTTTGCTAATTTCCTACCCTCGCTTTAGAACTGGCTGTCATTCCAATTGGTCCTGGATATTTTTGAGTAAAATGGCATTTGGAGACTACACTCTAGGCTTACAGGTGTTTATTGCTACTGGTTTAGGCATTATTTCCAAGCCTTTTCAAGGAGCAGTACTAGCTTCAGTGCTTTTTAAAGATAAAAACATAAATTAAAATATTAGCAAGGTAAATCCAGCAATGTAAAAGAGAAAACCATCATGACTAAAGTTTATTTCAGACATGCAAGGAGTGCATCATCAAAATATCTATTAATATACTTCATTACAATAAAAGGTTAAGAAAAGAAAGTCCATGATTACTTCAGTACGTACTTAAAAAGCATCTGATAAAATTTTTTTTGATACATTTTTTTTTTACTTCCTTAA
Organism: Perodicticus potto; assembly: GCA_963574655.1. Classification (NCBI taxonomy): domain Eukaryota; kingdom Metazoa; phylum Chordata; class Mammalia; order Primates; family Lorisidae; genus Perodicticus; species Perodicticus potto. Next base: position 15,011 of record CAUYRH010048617.1, on the reverse strand, counting down.
TGTAGCCAGGGACTGTAGCTCACGCCTGTAATCCCAATCAGGTAGACTGCTTGAGCTCAGGAGTTCAAGACCAACTTGAGCAAGAGCCAGACCCCATCTCTACTAAAAACAGAAAAACTAGCCAGGTAGGCTAAAGTGATAGGCCTGTAGTTCCAGCTACTAGGCTGAGGCAAGAGGATCACTCAAGCCCAAGAGTTTGAGGTTGCTGTGAGCTATGATGCCACAGCACTCTACCCAGGTTGACAGAGTGAGACTGTGTCTTAAAGAAGAAAAATTAAACAAATAATTTTTTAATATGACACAGTTTCCCTAAAATTACATTTATCCATAATATATAAAGCATTCAAGGTTTTAACAAGACAAGATGCCTAGTATTTTTTTTAATACTGTACTACATATATAGTGTAGTAAGAAAACATAAGGAATGGAAAAGGAACAAAAAATTACCATTGTTTGCAGACAATGGTTTTGATTATATGGAAACATTGGAATCTACAGACACTCTTAGAACCAAGTTCGGTAATGTTGCTAGGTCAATAACTACATTAAAAAGCAATTATATTTCTATATCTATAACATAATTTTTTTTTTTTTTTTAGACAGAGTCTTAAGCTGTTGCCCTGGGTAGAGTACCATGGCGTCACAGCTCACAGAAACCTCAAACTCTTGGGCTTAAACGATTTTCTTGCCTCAGCCTCCCAAGCAGCTAGGTCTACAGTGCCCACCACAATGCCTGGCTATTTTTGTTGTTGTTGGAGTTGTCATTGTTGCTTTAGCTAGCCCAGGCTAGGTTCCAACCTGCTAGCCTCAGTGCATATGGCCAGCGTCCTACCCACTGAGCTACGGGAACCACCTATAACATAATTTTTTTTTTTTTGTAGCTTTTTGGCCAGGGCTGGGTTTGAACCCACCACCTCCAGCATATGGGGCCAGCGCCCTACTCACTGAGCCACAGGCACCGCCCAATATAACATAATTTTTTTTTTTTTTTTTTGAGACAGAGCCTCAAGCTGTCATCCTGGATAGAGTGCTGTGACATCACAGCTCACAGCAACCTCCAATTCCTGGGCTCAAATGAGTCTCCTGCCTCCGCCTCCCAAGTAGCTGGGACTGCAGGCACCCGCCACAACGCCCGGCCATTTTTTGGTTGCAGCTGTCATTGTTGTTTGGCAGGCCCGGGCTGGATTTGAACCCGCCAGCTCAGGTGTACGTGGCTGGTGCCTTAGCCCGTTGAGCCACAGGCGCCGAGCCATAACAATTATTTTTAAACAAATTTTTTTTGGAGACAAGGTCTCACTCTGTCACCTAGGCTGTAGTGCAGTGGCATCACCATAGCTTACTGCAACCTCAAACTTCTTAGATCAAACGATCTTCCTACCCTACCCTCCCAAGAAGCTGGACTACCAGTATGTGCCACCATGCCTGGTTAACTTTTCTGCCTAGCTAATTTTTCTACTTTTTGTGGAGACAGGGTCTCACTATGTTGCTCAGACTAGTCTCAAACTCCTGACCTCAAATGATCCTCCAAACTTGGTTTCCAAAAGTGCTAGGATTACAGAGCTGAGCCACTAGGCCCAGCTATGTATGTTAAAAATTTAATAGGGCAGCGGCGCCTATGGCTCAGTGAGTAGGGTGCCCGCTCCATATACTGAGGGTGGCAGGCTCGAACCGAGCCCTGGTCAAAACTGCAACAACAACAAAAAAATAGCTGGGCATCGTGGTGGGAATCTGTAGTCCCAGCCACTCGGGAGGCTGAGGCAAGAGAATCGCCTAAGCCCAAGAGAGCTGGAGGTTGCTGCGAGTTGTGACACCATGGCACTCTACCAAGGGTGACAAAGTAAGACTCTGTCCCTAAAAAAAAAATTTGTAAGAGGGGGAGTGGGGAGAAGGACGGAGGGAAGGGGGTGGGGGGAGTCACAGTGTATGCCTCTTGGGGGCAGGACACAATTATAAAAGGGAATTTACCTAACAAATGTAATCAGTATAACCTGGTTCTTTGTACCTTCAATGAATACCCAACAATAAAAAATATATATAGGATACTATTTGCAATAGGAACAAGAGCTCTAAGGAACCTATGAATAAATTTCTCCAAAGATGTAAAACTTCAAGGAACCTAAAGAAGTGGAGTGCTATTCTATATTGATGGAAGGGAAGACACAGGCAATATTCATAGATAAGTAATTGTGTATAGTGGGGCAGGTTGGAAATGCAAAGAAATAAAGAATGCAAACTCAGCCTGCAAATAGTTTACTACTGATATGCAGAAATGTAGATCCAGTGTTAACAATGCTGATTTTTCTAAGAGAAACTAAACATCCAAATTTCTATGAGGAGTTCCTAGATATTTATATATTTGGTAATAATTTTAAATAGTGTACAAGACAAACAAAACACAGCTATGAAAAAATATGGCCCCTGAGCCACCAGTTATCTACTCCTGCAACTACCCATTTCTTTAGATATTCAATTTTATTTCTGGGTTGTGTTTAAGCCAGATTATGTGAAAGGTTACACATCCTACAGGAAATCTAGTACAAAAGTGTTGAGGATGCTGCCTCTAACATTACTAATAGACTTCTAGATAAAAGACCCACATAAGAAAATCTCTTTTAGAATTCAAGGCTATAGGCTTGGCGTCTGTGGCTCAACGGGCTAAGGCGCCAGCCACATACACCTGAGCTGGCAGGTTCGAATCCAGCCCGGGCCCGCCAAACAACAATGACAGCTGCAACCAAAAAATGGCCTGGTGTTGTGGCAGGTGCCTGTAGTCCCAGCTACTTGGGAGGCAGAGGCAGGAGACTCGCTTGAGCCCAGGAATTGGAGATTGCTGTGAGCTGTGATGCCACAGCACTCTATCTAGGGTGACAGCTTGAGGCTCTGTCTCAAAAAAAAAAAAAAAAAGAATTCAAGGCTATAAACAGCTTTGCTTGGCTCGGCGCCCGTTCCTCAGTTGGCTAGGGCACCAGCCACATACACTGGAGGAGGCAGGTTTGAGCCCAGCCTGGGCCTGCCAAACAGCAATGACAACTACAGCCAAAAAATAGCCAGGCGTTGTGGTGGATACCTGTTGTCCCAGCTACTCGGGAGGCTGAGGCAAGAGAATCACTTAAGCTCAAAAGAGTTTCAGGTTGCTATGAGCTGCGATGCCACAGCACTCTACAGAGGACGACACAGTGAGACTCCGGCTCAAAAAAAAAAAGGCTTTGCTTGAGCCTGAATAATAGCAAGACCCCATTTCCACAAAAAACAGTAAAATTGGCCTGTAGTCCCAGCTACTTGGGAAGCTGAAGCAGGAGGATCACTTGAGCCTAGGAGTCCAAACAATAGAACAACACCTTATCTCAAAAAAAAAAAAAAGTGTTTGCTGTTCTTTTAAATTGCAAAATGGGTGTGAAGGCTTTTCTTTCTTTCTTTTTTTTTTTTTTTTTTTGCAGAGAGAGCCTCAAGCTATTGCCCTGGGTAGAGTGCGTGGCATCACCGCTCACAGCAACCTCAAACTCCTGGGCTTAAGTGATAACGCCTGGCTATTTTTTGGTTGTAGCTATCACTGTTGTTTGGCAGGCCTGGGCTGGATTCGAACCCTCCAGCTCTGGTGTATGTGGCTGGCGCCTTAGCTGCTTGAGCTATGGGCGCCACCCATGAAGGCTTTTTTTTTATGTACAAAACATCAACATCTGACATTAACTTAATTTTTACAATAATCGTATAAAGTAGCCATTAGTCTTGTCCCCATTTCACACACAGGTTAAAGACCTTGGTCAAAGTCATACAGTACGATAACAAAGCAAGAATTCACATTCTGGCAGTTTAGTTTCTACAGTTTTGCTTTTCTATTCTGGGAATAACCCCAAAAGTGAATGTCTCTTTTCTTGCCTTAGCTACCCTACCAACCACAACTACACTGGCCTTATGTTCTGAATTATTCCTTCTCCCAACTCTTACTTTCTACTATTTTTCTTTTTTAAGTAGATGCTAGAGTTTATGCCATCTCAAATCCTTTGTACAGCAAGGAAGGGCTAAAATAATTAACTCAAACGAAATTTCTTATACATTTGAATTTAGCCCAAAGAAGGAATGGGCTAAAGTTATACAAGCTTAAGCTCTAATCCCCTGACTAGCTGTGTAAATTTAAACAAGTCACTCTAGAATTTGTTTTCTCATCTGTAATAAGAGGTTTATTACCTCTCCCATGAATTTTACTATAAAACTTAAATGAGAGTTTTTAAATGTGGCTACTAAAAATTTTAAAATATATATGTGGCTCATATTTTATTTCTATTGACAGCATTATACTAGATACTGCAATAAAAGTAAAAAATAAAGGTGAAATTAGTTTTAATAGTATGTTTTATTTATTTAACTAATATATCTAAAATAGCATTTCAATATATGATTAACATAAAAATTATTTAGATATTTTACTTTTTTTTTTTTTTTTGAGGCAGTCTTACTCTGTTGCACTGGGTAGAGTGCCATGGTATCGTCATAGCTCACAGCAACCTCCAAATTCTTGGACTCAAGCAATCCTCTTGCCTCAGCCTCCGAAGTAGCTGGGAATACAAGTCCTCACTTCAACGCCTGGCTATTTTTTTTAGAGACGGGGGTCTCATTCTTGCTCAGGCTGCTCTCAAACTCCTGACCTCCAACAATCCACCTGGTCTCAGCCTCCCAGAGTGCTAGGATTACAGGTGTAAGAAACACCCCTGACCTACACTCTTTTTCATAATAAGACTAAATATAGTATGTACTTTTACACTCATCAGAAATACTTGATTAGATAGTCGGGAGTTGTGGCAGGCGCCTGTAGTCCCAGCTACTCAGGAGGCTGAGGCAAGAGAATCATTTAAGCCCAAGAGTTTGAGGTTGCTGCGAGCTGTAACACTATAGCACTCTACCGAGGGCGACATAATAAGACTCTGTCTCAAAAACAAAAAAAAAATTTGACTATATTCAGATTTCATAAAATGTATAACTGATAACACATATTCAAGTTGTTTAAAACATATTTAAAAGTTTTCCAATAACTGAATCAAGTACCAAAAAAAAAATTTATTTTCCTCAGTTGAAATAGCCACATACAGCTACTGGTTACTATCATAAACAGTACATCTAAAAAATAATATGCAATTAAAGAGCGAATGTTATTATAAATAATTAAATGAAAATGGCAGTTTGATTAATACATACAAGCGACAGAATCCAGACTGAACCATTTTATGGGCATATTATAAAGGTAATTCCAACAGGGCAGGTACCAAATTACTTATACGAACAGGATGGTGACTCATTCAAATAAAGGAAACTGAACAAGAAACTTAAAAGTATGATTCCTATTCTCTCAGAAATATCTTTATTTTCTGAACCAATATTTTAGTACAGTTTCTTTGAATGTTCATACTTTCCACCTAAGAATTAAATGTTTTGTGTAATAATTAAATCCAAAACACCCCAAAATGCTACCTAGACAGACCTAGGAAGTATATTCCATTTAAACATATAATAGAAGTAGAAAAGCCAAGTATCCAATGTACTCAAACTAAAATATGAAGCCAGTAGACAATCTAATACATTCCCACATAAGACAAAATGATGGTGTGCCCCCACCTTATGGGCACAATGTAAGAGTATATGGCACACCTCTTGGGTGCGGGACACAACTACACCCAAGGAACTCCGGGAACTCTACCTAACAAATGCAAACACTGTAACTTAGCTGTTTGTACCCTCACAATAATCTGAAATAAAATGAATAAACATTTTTTTAAAAACAAACGTATAATAGAATGAATCTTAGAAAAAAATTTATCTTTTTACAAAATGAAATATCCTCTGAAGTCTTCAATCTACTCTGTAACTTGAAATTCAAGAGTATGTCTTTAAAGAATTGGGAATATGTAATTATACTGTTTCCAGGATGTTAATAGTGATCATCACCTAAAGAAGAGAATAAGAGTTTTCTATTTACACTACCTTTTATATTTTTTTAGACTACCTTTTATTTTTATAGCCCAATTCTCAATGTACCAGATTTCTGTAAATCTAGCCTTACACTTAAACAACAAAAATATGTGGGTAACTATTTGCTATATACTATGTCATATACTATATAGATAACCACTTGGATCAACTTTTCATGTGGTAAAAGTTTATAACTTGAAAAGTAGTGCCTTAAGATATAATTCCCCTCCTATCTCTCCATATGAATGAAATAGGAAATACATTTCAAAGAATGAATTAATTACATTTTTAAAAACTGTTCGTGATAGACTATGTAAAAGAAAGAAATGCTATTATGACACTAATTCTATTCAAAACCAATATATGAATATATTGATGAGACAGCTGTTGTTTTTGCCTGCCCCCCTTCTTTTGATCCAGTCTTCATTTCTTCTGATTTTAACACCTCAATTTTTCTTTGGGGAACTAATAGATCTCCCACTCTTAGTCACATATTTCAAAGAGGGTTGACCCTACTCTGAATTTCAAAATAAGCATAAAACTAACCCAATTCAATCTGTTAAGATTCAATCCCGGTACTTTTCTGTTTTAACTTGGGGGCAGATCACCCTCCACTGAAACTGCTGAGCTAAACAGAAAATAAACTCACAGCCATCTTTTCTGACAAATTAAATTCATCAGCCAAGTAGTTGCTCACACCTATAATCCCAGCACCCTGAAGGTCAAGGCAGGAGGATTGCTTAAGGTCAGGAGTTCGAGACCAGCCTGAACAAGAGCAAGACCCCATCTCTACCAAAAACAGAAAAATTAGCCATGCCTCAAAACATTAGTAAATAAACAATGAATACATCAAAGTATTAACAATAGTTACCCTTAAATAAAGGAAATATGAACGGCATTTTTCTCCTTCCACCTAGTGTTACACATTCTTTCAATTTTGCAGTCTTTTCCTTTAAAAGACTTTTAGTATACATTTTAAATTAAGTGAAATAAAATTTAGCAGCATTAATATGAAATAAAAACCCACTATTCCCCTTTCTGTAACTTAATCCACCTTATCACAAAGAAAGCACTTGTCTCTGAGAATATCATCCTCAAAGCCCTGACTGCATATATCAAATAGTATATACATTTGTTTATGGAAAAAAAAATCAGGAGGCAGAGCTGCACAGAAATTGTAGCAATCAAAGCACGAGGTAATTAGGACAAAACAGAGGCCATCAATTGGCAACCACCTAATTTCTTTAATTTAAGAAGATGTGTTATGAGTTTTTCCATATAACATCATACACAGAGGACAAAATGAAGAAAACATTTAGCAAACATTTCTTAAATACTCATTGTAGTCCAGGACTTCTGGCAGAACAATCACAATCTACTGGTTAATTGTGGTCAATCTTTAAACAAGCTAGCTGCCACCATCAAAACATCTCAATCCACATAACGAGAAATTCCCAATGGAAAGGATAATTGATGGCAGGCAGTATCATGCCCTTCTAGATCTGCAGCTTGCTCTCTCAATCCTGTCCTCAGTTCTTCAATGATCAGACTACAAGGTTATCATCAGAAAATGACTGATATTACCTAAGCTACAGAGTCATTCAAAGAAGAATACTCTTAAGCAGGAAGATGACTTGAGTCCAAGGGTTCAAAGCTGTACTGCCTTATGACTGCATCTGTGAATAGCCACTATACACAATAAGCAATATAGGGAGACCCCATCACTATTAAAAAAAAAAAAAAAAAAAAAGACAAAGAAGAGTGCTCTTGCTAAATGTGGGCTCAGCCCAGCCTACCTGTCCAAAGTGAGCAGGGTAGCCCAGCATGTGCATATATAGTAATTTTGCCACATTGCGACATCGGTATGTGTTGTCTTCTTCTCTAAAAGATGACCGGATTGCAGCACATTCTTTCTGGATCATTTCTCGTTCTTCAGCTTGGGTTCGGGCTGTCCGGATGGTCCGGATCAGCTCCCTCAATCTGATGGGGGCTGGCATCCTCTGGATGTGGAAAGACATTAAATAGAGAGGTTCATATTTTTACTACCAAACCCATTCATATACGTACACCTTCTCATTTAAACTGATATTGAAGAATTGAAGACTTGCTAAATCCAGGTAAGCTAAGCAAAGCTTGTTAAGCTTCAGCACAGCTATTACATATAAACCCTCAATTCAGTAAAGTTCTAGAAAGACTACATACAAAAAAATTAAGTGAAGCCATGTACAGTGGCTCACATCTGTAATACCAGCTAGCTAGGACCCTGAGGTGGGGAGTATTGCTAAAAGCCAACATATCAAGGCTAGCCTAGGCAACTACATAGTGAGATCCTGTCACCCTGTCTATATCTGTCTGTCTGTCTCTCTCTCGCACACATACACACACACACACACACACACACACAGTATATGCATATAAGCCAAGCTCAGTAGTATACACCTGTAGTCCCAACTACTTGAGAGGTTGAAGCAGAAGCATCACTAAAGCCCAGGAGCTCAATATCGGCTGGACAATATAGCAAGACCCCATTTGTTTTTTATTTAAGTATCAAATTAAACAAAATAATACACAGAATACACTAATAGGTAAAGTCCATCACTAATATCAAAATACTTCAAGGATGAATTCAACTCAAATCTTTACTCAATTAGTAAATAAGGAAAGGCCTATGCCTACCCTTAGAAAAGACAGCTATTTTCTTTTCTTTTCTTTCTTTTTTTTTTTTTTTTTTTTTTTTGATATAGAGTCTTACTATGTCGCCCTTGGTAGAGTGCTGTGGCATCACAGCTGACAGAAACCTCAAACTCTTGGGCTTAAGTGATTCTCTTGCCTCAGCCTCCCAAGTAGCTGGGACTACAGGTGCCTGCTACAATGCCTGGCCATTTTTTTGTTATAGTTGTCATTGTTGTTTAGTAGGCCCATGCTGGGTTGAACCCACCAGCCCCTGTGATGTGGCCAGCACGCTAACCACTGAGCTGCAGGTGCCGAGCCAACATAGGTATTTTCTGCTGAACCACTGTTAAACAGAAAATAGCTCAAGAAAGAGTCTGATAAATATAATCACAATCATACTTCAACTCAACAAAATATGAGAGATTAAGAGACCAATTGACAGATTAAAAAACATCCAACAGGGCTCGGTGCCTGTAGCTCAACGGGCTAAGGCGCCAGCCACGTACACCTGAGCTGGCGGGTTCGAATCCAGCCCGGGCCTGCCAAACAACAATGATGGCTACAACCAAAAAATGGCTGGGCGTTGTGGTGGGCGCCTGTAGTCCCAGCTACTTGAGAGGCAGAGGAAGGAGACTCGCAAGAGCCCAGGAATTGGAGGTTGCTGTGAGCTGTGATGCCACAGCACTCTATCCAGGGTGACAGCTTGCGGCTCTGTCTCAAAAAAAAAAAAAAAAAAAAAAAATCCAACAGGCTCGGCGCCTGTGGCTCAAGCGGCTAAGGCGCCAGCCACATACACCTGAGCTGGCAGGTTCGAATCCAGCCCCAGCCAGCCAAACAATGATGGCTGCAACCAAAAAATAGCCAGGCGCCTGTAGTCCCAGCTACTTGGGAGGCTGAGGCAGGAGACTCGCTTAAGCCCAGGAGTTATAGGTTGCTGTGAGCTGTAATGCCACAGCACTCTACGCAGGACGATAGCTTGAGACTCTGTCTCAAAAAAAAAAATAATAATCCAAAAGAAATAGTAACCATCTCTGTACCCTGGATGTACTTTGAAAATGTGAAGAAGAATAATAATGACAATAAACCAATCTCAAAGAATAAGGTATCAGTGTCATAAAGAGCTTTTAAAAGTAAAAAACAGACCTGAAGCAGTGGCTTAGGCCTGAAATCCTAGCACTCTGGGAGGCCAAGGCAGGAGGATCACATGAGTTCAGGGGTTCAAGATCAATGTGAGCAAGACACTTTCTCTACTAAAAATAGAAAAAATTAGCCAAGTGCAGTGGCATGCATCTTTAGTCCCAGCTACTTGGGCGGCTGAGGCAGGAGGACTGCTTGAGTTGGAGAGTTGGAGACTGCAGTGAGCTATGGTAAAGCTACTGTACTCTAGCATAGGGGCAAGAAAGTAAGACTCTGTTAATAAAGAACCTATAATAGGCTCGGCTCCTATAGCCAGCCACATACTCCAGAGCTGGCTGGTTTGAATCCAGCCTGGGCCTGCCAAACCACAATGACAGCTACAACTAAAAGATAGCCATGCGTTGTGGCGGGTGCCTATAGTCCCAGCTACTTGGGAGGCTGAGGCAAGAGAACTGCTTGAACCCAGGAGTTGGAGGTTGCTGTTAGCTGTGATGCCACAGCACTCTAGGCAGGGCAATAGCTTTAGGCTCTGCCTAAAAACAAAAAGAATCCATAATAGCCGAAACAATCATCAAAAAAAATAGAAAAGAACAATGGTGGAGATTTTCTACTAATTTCAAAAATGACTACAAAGCTCCAGTAATCAAGACAATATGAAACTGAATTTAAGGACAGAGAATAATGGGGCAAATTGGAAAATTTACGAAAAGACCCACACTTAATTAATTCAAGTGATTTTCAACAAAGAGGCCTAAGTTATTTAATAGGAAAAAGGTATCTAAATGGGCCAGATTAGCCTCAATCCTAACCTCATACAACACACAAAAATTAATTCCAAGTGCATCACAGACCTGAAAGTCAGTGCTAAAACCAAAACTAATCCGGGGGATGGGGGGGGAACCCACAAGAGAAAATCTTTGCAAACTTAAGTTAAACACAGACCTCACACATAAGAAGAAAATATCACAAAATAAAAAAACTGAATAAACTAGACTTAGAAATTTTAAACTTTTGCTCTTCAAAAGATGTCATTATGAAAATAAGGCAAGCCACAGAAAATAAAAACGTTTACAATACACATCTATCAAAGGACTTAGACCTGGGATATATGTTTTACAACTCAGTTACAAGCCAATCTTATTTAAAAATGGATAAAAAAGCAGAGGGCAGTGGTTCAGGCCTGTAATCCTAGTACTCTGGGAGGCTAAGGCAGGAGGATTGCCTGAGCTCAGGAGTTCAAGACTAGCCTCACGAAGACCAAGACCCCATCTCCACTAAAAATAGAAAAACTAGCCAGCCATTGTGGTGGGCGCCTATAGTCCTAGCTACTTAGGAGGCTGAGGCAAAAGGATTGCTTGAGCCCAACAGCCTGAGGTTACTGTGAGCTCTGGTGACACAGCACTCTACCCAGAGTGACAGAGGAAGACTCTGTCTCCAAAAAATAAATATAAATAAATAAAAGTCGATAAAAGAAAAAAATGGGTGAAAGATTTTAAAAGACACTTATCAAAAGAAGATCCAGGCTCGGCGCCTATGGCTCAACGGGCTAAGGTGCCAGCCATGTACACCTGAGCTGGCGGGTTCGAATCCAGCCCGGCCACCAAACAACAACGACGGCTGCAACCAAAAAATGGCTGGGCGTTGTGGCAGGCACCTGTAGTCCCAGCTACTTGGGAGGCGGAGACAGGAGACTCACTTGAGCCCAGGAATTGGAGGTTGCTGTGAGCTGTGATGTCATAGCACTCTATCCAGGGTGACAGCTTGAGGCTCTGTCTCCAAAAAAAAAAAAAAAGAAGACAACGACGATCCATAAGGGCGGCACGTATGGCTCAGTGAGTAGAGCGCAGGCTCCATATACCGAGGGTGGTGGTTCAAACCCGGCCTCGGTCAAACTGCAACAAAAAACAGCCGGGTGTTGTGGCAGGCGCCTGTACTTGGGAGGCTGAGGCAAGAGAATTGCCTAAGTCCAGGAGTTGGCGGGTGCTGTGAGCTGTGACACCACAGCACTCTACCAAGGGTGACAAAGTGAGACTCTGTCTCTACACACACACAAGAAAAGATACATAAATGGCCACAAGCACATCATTATTGAGTAGAGAAAGGCAAATTAAAAGATACTGCTCCACACCATCAGAATGGCTAAAATTAAAGAATGGCCATACCAAGAGTTGGCAATAATACAAAACAACTGAATTTTTCATAGACTGTTCATGGGACTAAAAAAATGTCCCACTACCTTGGAAAATAGTTTGGCAGTTCCTTGCAAAGTTAAACATACACTTAGGGCAGCGCCTGTGGCTCAAGGAGTAGGGCGCCGACCCCATATACTAGAGGTGGCAGGTTCAAACCCAGCCCTGTCCAAAAACTGCAAAAAAAAAAAAAAAAAAAAATACACTTAGCACTTGATCTAGCAAATCTGCTCAGTGTTTACCCAGGAGAAGTATGTACTCTAAAGTAATGAAAATATATATCCTCCCCAAGATGTGTACATGAATGTTCACAAAAGCTTTGTTTATAATTCTCAAAAACTGCAAACAATGCAAATGTCCACAAGTAGGTAAATGAGTAATAGTGTATCTGTATAATGGAATACTTTTCAGAATAAAACAGAACCAGTTATAAACAACAGAAAAGTCTCATCAATGATTCTTAATGTTGTTCAAACCTAATATACCAGGAGGATATTCCACTCCCATGAGTTTACTGCGGCTTTAATCCTCAAGGCAGACATAGTGCATTGAGGATTTAGAAAAGCTCTATAGGTACTGTATTGATACAATCCTCCAAGAGGGGCCATATTGGCCCTCTTAAGATTATGTCTTAGGGCCCAGCACAGTGGCTCACACCTATAATCCTAGCACTCTAGGAGGCCAAGGCAGAAGGGTCCCTTGAGTTCAGGAGTTGGAGACCAGCTTGAGCAAGAGTGACACACCCCAGCTCTACTAAAAAAAGAAAAATTAGCTAGGCATGGTAGTAGGAGCCTGTAGCCTCAGCTACTCAGGAGGCTGAAGCAAGAGAATCAGTGAGCCCTATGGCTCAGTGGGTAGGGTGCTGGCCCCATATACTGAGGGTGGAGGGTTTGAACCTGGCCCCAGCCAGCTAAAACAGCAGTGGCAACTGCAACAAAAAATAGCTGTGGCAGGCGCCTATAGTCCCAGCTACTTGGGAGGCTGAGGCAAGAGAATCACTTGAACCCAAGAGTTGGAGGTTACTGTGAGCTGTGACACCACGGCAATCTACTGAGGGCAACAGAATGAGACTCTGTCTCAAAAAGAAAAGAAAGAAAAGAAAAGAAAAAATATTCCAAGAAAATAAAGTACTGAAGAGATAAAGAGATGGGGAAAAATAAAGTATGATGGGCAATGCTGATCATTGCTGAAACTGTATGATGAGTACATGAAAGTACATTATATATATATATATATATATATACACACACACACACACACATACTAGCCTCTATTTTCATGTATATTTGAAACTTTTAAGAAGTCATAAAACTTCAACAAGTAACAATTTTAAATCCTTAAAATTTTTCGTAAGTAAAAAGCTTGATCAGTAAAGATCTAGTTTTGGCAATGTGGCTCACACCTGTCATCCCAGCATGTTGGGATGCCAAGGCATAAGGAATGCTTGAGGACAGGAGTTTGAGAACAAGCCAGGCAACATGTGAGACCCTATTTCTAAAAAATCTTAAAACTAGCTGAGCGTGGTGGCACATGCGTATAGTCTTAATTACTTGAGAGGCTGGGACAGGAGAACTGCTTGAGCATAGGAGTTTGGTGTCATGCAGTGAACCATCATGACAATGTACTCTAGTCTGGGCAATAGAGGAAGACCCTGACTCAAAAACAAACAAACAGACCAAGCATGGTGGCTCATACCTGTAATCCTAGCACTCTGAGAGGCAGTTAGATTGCTTGAGCTTAGGAGCTCAAGACCATCCTGAGCAAGAGCAAGACCATGTCTCTACTAAAAATAGAAAAACTAGCCAGGCATTGTGGTGGGTACCTGTAGTCCCAGCTACTTGGGAGACAAAGGCAGGAGGATCTCTTGAATCCAAGAGTTTGAGACTTCTGTGACACCATGGTACAAATGCATGGGTCATGCTCTACCCAGAGCAAAAGAGCAAGACTATCTCAAAAAACGGAAGGGAGAAAGGGAGGGAGAAAGGGAAGAAGGCAGGGAAGAAGAGAGAAAGGCAGAGAGAAAGGGAGGGAGAGGAGGAAGAAGGAAGGACGGGAGGGAGGGAGCGAGGAAGGAACGAAGGAAGGCAGGCAGGCAGGCAGGCAGGCAGGCAGACAGGCAAGGAGGGAAGATTTCTGACAGGGCACGGTGGCTCACACCTGTAATCCTAGCACTCCAGGAGGCCAAGGCTGATGGACTGCTTGAGTTCACGGTTCCAGACCAGCATGAGCAAGAGTGAGACCTAGTCCCTTACAAAAAATCCCCCACCCCCATGGCTTGGCACCTGTAGCTCAAGCGGCTAAGGCGCCAGCCACATACACCAGAACTGGCGGGTTTGAATCCAGCCCGGGCCTGCCAAACAAAAATGACAACAACCAAAAATAACCAGGTGTTGTGGTAGGCGCCTGTAGTCCCAGCTACTTGGGAGGCTGAGGCAAGAGAATCGCTTAAGCCCCGGAGTTGGAGGTTGCTGTGAGCCATGATGCTATAGCACTCTACCCAGGGCAACAGCTTGAGGCTCTGCCTCAAAAAAAAAAGTGGAGGGGGCCTGTAGTCCCAGCTACTCGGGAGGCTGAGACAAGAGGATCAATTGCTTGAGCCCAGGACTTTGAGGTTGCAGTAAGTATGACAGCAGGGCACTCTACCATGTTACTTTGTTACCATGGGTAATTACACTCTATCTCGGAAAAAAAAATAACAATAATATAAATAAAATAAAATAATACATTTTTTAAAGACTATGGCAACTAAAATCAATCAAGATTGAGAACACTCTCTTGGCTCGGCGCCTGTGGCTCAACGGGCTAAGGCGCCAGCCACGTACACCTGAGCTGGCGGGTTCGAATCCAGCCCGGGCCCGCCAAACAACAATGACGGCTGTAACCAAAAATTGGCCAGGCGTTGTGATGGGTGCCTGTAGTCCCAGCTACTTGGGAGGCGGAGGCAAGAGACTCACTTGAGCCCAGGAATTGGAGGTTGCTGTGAGCTGTGATGCCACAGCACTCTATCCAGGGTGACAGCTTGAGGCTCTGTCTCAAAAAAAAAAAAAGAAA
>CAUYRH010048616.1:0-46556 GCA_963574655.1 Perodicticus potto | reverse complement strand
GAGTCTCTTGCCTCCGCCTCCCAAGTAGCTGGGACTACAGGCGCCCGCCACAACACCCGGCCATTTTTTGGTTGCAGCCATCATTGTTGTTTGGCGGGCCCAGGCTGGATTCAAACCCGCCAGCTCAGGTGTACGTGGCTGGTGCCTTAGCCCGCTGAGCCACAGGCGCTAAGCCGGGATTTTGTAGTTTTTTACCACTACCAACAATGATTATATACATAGCTCCTTAGGTCTGACCTTTGTATTTGTTAAGATTGATTCTTAAGAGTGGAATGGCAGGATCAAAGGCTCTCCCAATGAGCTGTCAGAGTGCAGAAGCCACAACCTTGCCAGCACAGGTTATTATCCTGTTTTTGCCACTTTGCAAAGGTCTGAGATGAAAAAATAGTATATCTCTGTCATTCGAATTTGCTCTTTCCTTATTACTAGTAAGGTTAAGTATCTTTTCATATTTCATTTGGCCGTTGCATTTTCTTGTCTGTGACTTGCTTTAATCTTCTCTATTTTATTTTTGCCGAACATGTCATGACTCAGAAATGCATATTTCCATTTCCTTTGGCATTTATTTTTCTATACAGATTTCGAGAGGAAAGGGGATTTTCCCCAGTACATTGTCAGCAGCAACTATTTGAAATGTTAAAGAGTTGGAAAGAAACTGGAGAAATGTGACCGTTATTGAACTGATTTGCTGAGAGTAAAGGGAAGACCATCCACACCGCTGAACAATGCTTTTCAAATATTTAAGCCTCTGAGTCTGGCTGCAGTCTCTATGGGCATAGGTCCAAGCTTGACCTGTTGGTGGCTGCCTCAGGACAGCACTCTGTAATCCTCATGTTGTGTAAGGACCAGAGAACATTATCATCTGCAGAAGTCTTTCTTACTATCTCCAGGGGTGGCCAACCTGCAGATAGGGATGCTATCTGATGTGGGATGCTTGCTGATTTTGTGAAGACATTTTTGCTTATCTGTGGTGTCCAATATCATGAAAAGCATCTATGTATAGACGCTTTTTATTTTATTTTATTTTGCTAATCAGCTTTCATTAGTATTTGTATATTTAATGTGTAGCCCAAGACAACAATTATTCTTCCAATGTGTGGCAGAGACAAAAAAAAAAAGGTGGACATCCCTGACACCTCTTTCTTGAACTATGTCTTGGGGAAAAGTTACATTTTGTCTTGCTGTGTGTTCATAGTGGATGTCTCCCACTGTCAAGGGAATTTTTTATTTCTTGAACTAACCCTAAATGATGACCCAGCACTTTAAAAGATCAATGAACGTGTAAGGACAGACCTAGGATGGAATGTAGCCTGTCCACTGACGCTGGCTTCCCAGTATAGTTTATATCTATCTCATTTCCTCAGGGCCAGGAGGAGATGACAAACAGGGCCTGGAGCCATTGGCTGTAAGATTAGGTGTCTCACAACTCAGGTAACCAAATAAATGAATGGAAAATCTAGTTCTCAAGTCTAGATGGTGTGAAGATAAAAAGGAATAGGAGACAGAATATAATGGGTATCTTTTCTTTTTCTTTCTTTTTTTTTTTCCCTCTGGGCCCAAACAACTGTACACTCTTTATTGAGAACACCCGTAGATGGTGGGAAAAAGGATGCCCTATACTGCATCATGGCCACCACTGACTGGGACCCGAGCCCAGGGAGCATTGGCAGAGCTGGGGGGTGGGCTTCCCATGACTCACTGACCATCTCAGTGGGTGGGGGGAATAGGAGGACCAAGAGCCTAATGCCATGCTGTAAATGAGGCCTGATGGCCTTTGCCTTTTGAAAAAACAGAGGACTGGAAGGGGGACTGCCGGAAAAAAACAGTCCTCCTGTATATAACAAGACAGCATCTGCTCTCTGGGGCCCGAGACTGCAGCAGGGGCCACAGGCAGGCAGGCAGCCAGTCCAGAAGCCTCCAGGGAATATCAGTGGTTTGGCTGAGACAGTCATTTGCACATAGTCGGCCAGTCCGAGCACCCAGCAAAACTTCATCCATGCTCCGGCAGGACAGGAAAGCAGCCGGCCCCTTAGGAATATGCAAATATTTACCATATTCTCTTTGCTTGTTTCAAAAACAGTTAAGGAAGCTTACAGCAGATTATTTACAAACAGTATCCTGGGATATCATCATGAAGGCAGAGGTGGGCTGGCTTGGAGGATGGGGTCTGCGGGAGCAGAGCAGCCACAGCAGTGTAGAGGGTCACAGGCTGGGCCCTCTCCCCAGGCTCCAGGCTCTGCAAGGTTTCTTTTCTTTTTAATTGAAAGGAGTGTGACTTTTTATTAGTGAATTTGAATTTCTAAGAATTTATTGCCCTGAAGTTCTCTTGCAATATACGTGAGACTATCTTCTTTCTTCTTTCAGGCAAAAATGTAAGGTTGGGTGTTAAATTTCGAGCTTTATCTTTTATTGGGTTTGGTTTTCTTTTTCATGTTGCATGAGAGGTGAATTTGAATATGTGTGTGTGAGGGGAGTGTTGTGAAGTGGGGACCAGATATAGAGAGAAGGGTGATTTCAAAGTTTAGATGGTCTAATTATTTGTGATGGGCTTATCCCCATTCCTAGAAGCTTTTAAATGTATTTTTCCTATACCATGTGGAAGTTTGTTCAGACAAGGAAGTTCCAGGAGCCTATGCATTAGGAGCAAGGACTATTTTTTGTTTTTGCATAGCTATTTGTTTACTTTTTATTCATAGTGCTGTGTTTTTCTGCTTCTATTTTTGGGGTGTTTTGATCTGACTGGAAGTCTGATCCAGTATGCATCTTTCATGTATGTCAAACTGTACCTTTCAAGAGTAGCAAATAATGGTTTGATTGGGGTAGAATATACTAAATGCTTTCATCTTGTATTCGAAATGCGGGAGACTGGAAAAACTAAGGAGATTTGTGCTGAATGTTTTACCTCTTTTAACTGCAAATTGGCATAGTGTTTGTCTCTGTGGTTTTGAGTGTAGCCGCTGAAATGCTAATAGCACAGCAGAAACTATTGGTGGAGATCAGGCCATGTGACCCCACTTCAGGGATAAAAGTGGAGGTCTGAGTGCTCACTATTTGGTTGGGATACAAGCCGGCCCCACTGGAGTGGAGTGCGAAGCAGCCTCAGGAGGACACATCTCCCACCCCAGCTGTAAGGAACTTGAGCTTCTCTGTTTCTGGTTTTCATTTCAGGAAGCCTGAAGCGTCTGTACTTGCTCCCTTGACCTACTTCTAAAACATTTTTTAAGCAATTTCTACAGGATTCACAGCTAAGTTGAGCTTTCTTGTATTGTTATATTCTAAACAACGTAACTTAACATCGATTTTGGAAAATAGAACACGACTCTGTCCTGGTGACACGAAGAGATACCTTTCTACCAGACAGTCCCAGGTGAACTTCAGTTTTCAGCTTGTCAGGATGTTGGATAAGACCATGCTGTGGGTGTCTTCAGTTGCCAAATAGAACTAACATCGAGGGTCACCTGTTATGTCATGAAGAGCCTGATGTATCTTAAGTTTTTAAGCTTTACGTATAGTTTTTCTAAGGAAGTAGAGATTTAGGGCTTGGGTTATTTGGAATTCAAAGTTATAAACTTGAGCAGAACATTGACTCTGGCTTGATGGAGAGCAAGTTGCAGAAACAAAAATGTTGTGATTGCATCAGTGGAGCTGATATTCTGATGTGTGCTGATTGTTACTTTTCTGCCACGTGTTATTTGCTACCCCTGTCAATGTCCATTGCGTTGGTTCTCAGCCTTGGTTGTTTTATCACTTCAACACTGCAAGAAGTGAAACCCTGGCTGAATATCAGATTTAATTTGTAGGCACTTGAACAGTGTGTATGTAAGGCCAAGACAGCTAATTAAATTATTTCCCAACTATTTATGGAGTACTTTGTATAAACGAGGCAGTGGTGACATAAAGAATAGAGCACCTCATAATCTAAAGGAAGAAAAGGACAAGGAATCATGAGATTAAAATACAGCATATTAATTGCTACAACATTTTAAAGTCATCTAACTCTCTTTTTTCTTTACAAGGCTCAGACAATAATGTCTTAGTGTTCACTTGGTTTCTCAAGTAGATTTTGTTCTGAGGAGGGAGAGAGCACAGAACTTGCCTGCAGACATTTGGTCTGTAGTCAAATCAATCTCCCAGGAGATTTGTTCAGAGAAACTCTCATCCAAAGGGCTCATCAACCTAGTGTGAGCTGGTGAAATAAAATTTCTAGACCTAAAAAGCCATATTGAAGGCTTGGAATATGATTTTTTCAAATATTCGGATAACCTGGAATTCCCAGCCTGAAAGGCCAGCTGGTCTTACACTGTAATTAAAGCTATGTTATGACGCAGTGACATTTCCTGTAGTTAGCCCAGGGTGATATCCCAAACCAAACCACTCACATGGCCCTGGGCAGTGTCACTTTAGCCATAGGTGAGCAGATCCTATGTGTCGCCCCAAATGCCCACGGCTTCCAGTGCACCCAGGAGCATCCTGCTGGCACAGGCTGGGCATGGGGCCAGGCCCGGCCCCCTGAGATTCCTGTCCCAGTCAGGTCTTGGTCACAGAAAAGATAATTTAGTTTTATGGGCATTCTGGAAGCCTTTAACTGGTTTGAGCTCCTCAGAGGTCGCTGATCCTTCAGGACCCATGTGGTATTTAATTAACTGCTGGATACTGAATACTTTCTGCTTTCTTTAGTATTCCATTGAACTTAGGTAACTTCAACAATACACAGTTAACTTGACAATTTTATATCAATAGTTTCTTCCTTCTTGCAGTAAGAAGATGGTCACCTCAGGGCAGGGCGTGATGGCTCAGGCCTGTAATCCTAGCACTCTGAAAGGCCAAGGCAGGAGGATTTCTTGAGTTCAGGAGTTCAAGACCAGCTTGAGCAAAAGTGAAACCCCATCTCTACTAAAAATGCAAAAACTAGTCCGGTGTGGTGTTGCACACCTGTAGTCCCAGCTACTCAGGAGGCTGGAACGAGAGGATTGCTTGAGCCCAAGAGTTTGAGGTTTCTGTGAGCTACAATAATGGCACTCTAGCCTGGGCAACGTAGTGAGACTCTGTCTCAAAGAAAACAAAAAAAGAAGAAGGCCACCTTCATATGCATAAATAAGACATGGAAGAGAAAGGTTCCGTGTATTCGTAGCTCTCTATCTGTAATGGCATGCTCCTTCCACTTACAGCCAAAGTTAGATTTTTGCCTGTCACAAATCTTTCTCTAGAGATTAGAGTCAGTTTTAATCAGTATCTAACTATTTGGATTGTCACCTAGGCAGCATATTAAGAAAAAACAAAAAAGGAAATATGGAGTGTAAGAATTTAATTTAATCTGCCACAACCTCGGAAGCATATTCAGATAAAATTCTTAGGAAAACACATAAAATCTTTCTTTCCTTAGCTGCTTACTACATTCTAAGACTGACCACTACAGATATAATTTCTTTTCTTAGCCACATTATTAAATGAAACCAAAGCTTTAGAAAACAATACTATTAATAGCAGTGGCTCATGTGTTCTTCACATTTTAAGAAGAATAAACATTTACAGGATAGGGTGCCTGAAATATTTTCTAACTTGTTAGCTATAATTATAGTAACATGTAACATTACATGTCTTAGTATAATTTATAAGCAATTTATAATGTGGCTTATGCTATATATAGTACGAAGTCTGACAATTATGTTTGAGAATTCATCCCAGGAAAAGTGCTACATAATTCATTGCTGACTGTCACTACAGTCAAGCACTCTCTGTGGGAAGCCATGTACCAATGCCAGTGCTATTCCACTGTTTAAAGCAATTTTAGAGCTCTTCTTTTCCTGACAATTAAGTTTGCAAGCTCACCACTGTACACTTCTGTTGGAAGCACTGTACAAACAATTTGGGAAGGTTTCAAGACTTTGGTATAGCAGTATCTCACAGCTGTGGTCATGTGGTGAAAGTTTCAGGAGGTTGGTATATCAGTATCTCACAGCTGTGTTCATGTTAACATGTGGTGGTGGCTTGCTGAGTGGTGTTCATTATTGTTGCATGTTTTTGTGTGCCGTACAATGACAGCTTTGAAGGGTGGACCAGATGCTGACATCAGTGCATAGCTTCCCAAGTGGAAAACTTCGAAGGTGACTATAGTGATATTCAGCAATGAGGTATGTAGCACTGTTTCTAGAATGAGTTCACACACTTAAGTGTTGGACTTGTGTGGGGGTATGTGTATGTGTATAGTAATGTATGTAATAATATATGTAGAAGGTGAAAAGGCCAATAATTTAGATCAAATTGCGGCAAACAATGTGATACTTATTATTCTAGTATTGTGGGCAACTTGATAGAAGTCTTACAAGAGAAACTGAGGAGGAGGAGAGTCTTTTAAGAGTGACAGAGTGGGACTAAAAGCCTGTGACTGAACAGAACATGACTGAGGAACACTGCATATGAGGGCCCAGCTGTCTTGGAGGCTTCCGTAGGAAAACTGTAGGCAGCCCAGCTGGAATCATCACTTGCAGCCAGCTGTGGAAGGTTGTGAATACTTGTATAAGAATTTTAAATCTAGTCTGGAAGCAATGGAGAGCCATTGAATGTTTTTTGAATTGGGTTTTGACATGATAAAAGTAATGTGTTCAAAATATTGAGTGTTTATGTAGATTGGGTGGTGGAAAAAGAGAATACTTGGAGGGAGGTAAAATTTGGCTAAGATTTCAGTAGTCTGAGTAATGATAAAAGCCTGAATCACTGTAATAGCAATGAAAATTAAAAGGAATAGACAAATATGACAGATATTATGAAAAAGACATCAAGAAGACTTGATAGTTTGATTTTTTATCTTAGAGGATTAAGTCAACAAATGTTAGTTGAGCAAGTCCTCTAGGAGAGAGTTTGGGAGGTGTAAGCCACCCTGGGTTCTTCCCAGCACTCCACACGGGGAGGTTGCAGCTACTGAAGCTCCAGCCCTTGGCCTTCAGTAAACCCCAGTCCTAGTGAGCAGAGGGTTTGACAGGAGTCTTGGGTGGGATAAGAAAACATTTGAGTTCCTGTACAATCTCTGCATCAGGTGCCGTGATCAAGTCAAAACAATGTGAACCTAATAGATGTGCATTTAAATCTCAAGTCTGCCATGCATCCTCTGTGGTAGCTTGCTCGTTACTTAACTTTCTAAATCATCATTTTGTCTTTGGAAAATGAAAAACGTACCATCCATGGAAGACAGTTCTGCATAGATCTTTTGCAAGCAGAGACAATGACTGCCTTTTTTCTGAACTATATTTTCAGGGATATGTATAGTGAACAGCTTTAGAAGGCAGAGATGGAGCAGAACTCTGCTTTGCTTACGGTCCAGGGTGGTAAAGATAATGTCTTCCTCCAGAGCAAAGGGCAGGTGGGTTTGCTTACTGCCTTTTAGAAAAGGTTTGACTTCCCTGAGCTCAGGATGCTAAAGCTGGGAGGGAAATTCGTTGTGTGTGCAGTACGCATTTAGGTCCCTCCCTGTCACCCTCTGGGGGACTTTGTGGCAAGAGGAACCACCCTGAACACAGTGTTCCTGCTGCTTGATGTGCTGGAAGTCCCTGATCTAGGAGTCTTGGGTCTCCTGCCAGAGTCCATGACACTGTGGCAGAATAACTTTTTAGTTTGCAAGTGGGATAAAATCTCAGACCCTTTATAGTGCCTGCTGCCTCCTGCCTAATGTGTTTTAGAGTTGAGAGATGAGACAAGATAAGATATGTAACACACCTGGCACATAGCATGCTGTTAAAAAAAACACGTTTATTCTACATCTTCCTTTAAGAGAGTAATTGAGCAGCTGTTGAGACACTGGTAGCAGCAGTTATGCCCTGCTCAGTATAGTTTCAGAGTCAGGGCAGATCCTTTGTCTGAGTGACAGGATATATCTTATAATGATTCATAGAGAAGAATTCAGCATAGTTTGAGAACAGTTGATCATTATGCTGCCTGGTTGCAACCGAAGGTCTATGGTCCCTCATTAACTTGCAGCGAAAAGATATCATTAGAAAGCAACACAGAGCAGCCTGGCAGCAATCCATTATCAATTTTCCTAGGTCAGCTGGGGATAAGGAAGGGTAAACATAGTTCATGGAGGGTGAGAGAGAGAAACTTCTGTCTAAGAGAATGTAACTCTGGAGGAGAAGGTGTAAGAAACTGTGCCTGTCAGAAGTTTCCAGAAGGGATTCGTGGAGAAGGGAGGGTCACCCTGGCAGTCTATTTATTTATTTATTGAGTCAGAGTCTCACCATGTTGCCCTCAGTAGAGTGCTGTGGTGTCACAGCTCACAGCAACCTCAAACTCTTGGGCTTAAGCAACTCTCTTGCCTCAGCCTCCCAAGTAGCTGGGACTACAAGTGCCCACTACAATGCCCAGCTAGATATTAGAGGCAGGGTCTCGCTCTGGCTCAAGCTGGTCTAGAACCTGTGAGCTTAGGCAATCCATCTAACTTGGCCTCCCAGAGTGATAGGATTGCAGGTGTGAGCCACTGAGCCCGGCCACCCTGGCAGTCTTTTGACCTCTGTCATCATTTAATGCCTTCCTTTGCACGTTGTAATATGGCTTTCAGAGCACCAGCTCCAGGTCACGTCTGAATGTTTTCAGACATTCTATGATCAGTGGCTCCAGGCACAGCTAGAACATTTGCTCTTTCTGTGGCCTGCCCTGACGTCATCATGCTGGGACATGTGAGGGTGCCAAGGTGAACAAAACTGGTTTTCTGTCATTCAGTTGCTTACACTCTAGTAAGTGAGATAAGGCGTGTAACCAAATAGACATAATGCAAGGGAGGAAAGCACAGGGCCTGAGAGTGGGACAGCTGCCGATAGCGTGCTGTGGGATGACAGTATTGCCAAGGCAGGAGCAGATCCAGACCTCTCCCAGCCTTCAGTCCCACGCCACCCCGGCCCTTCCGTCTTACTGAAGGGAGCTTATGCCAGTGCAGATAGCCTTGAAGCCCACAGGGCAGGGTGAGCCAGCAGGCCCTAGCTTGTCGTTCAAAGCCACAGGAGCCTGCACAGAGCTGTGGGGACAAACAGAGCTGAGCATTTTCTTCAGGGTCCCACAATCTCTGACACAGCTTTATTTATTTTCCATTGATACCCTTGAACTCTGAGGCTGGACTTTACCTCTGAAAAGCTACTTAGTTTTTCTGAAAACAGCCCAGCTTGTTTTAGATCCTTGGCTTTGGGCTTAGTCCCTGGTGACTTCTGTCATCAACTTGGAGGCACAGAACACTTGGCCACCACCTGTGGCTGTATGACCCCAGTGGAACACTGGGTTCTGAGTTGGCCTGTGCTCTTAGAAGACCCTGCCCATGAGGGGCCAGGCAAGTTGGGTTCAGCCTCAAACACTGGAGTAGAGAAGGCTCATTTGTCATTTCTCATCACAGGTGAAGAAGAACACAGGTATAAAGACAAGTCCCACACCTGCAGTCTGTGCCAGTCTTCCCAAAAATAGAATAATGAGGAAACTCTGGGAAACCAGCCTTGTTCCCTCATCTCCAGGAAATCCCTCAATGGTCTCTCCAGAGATATTCGCTGTAGTCTCAGATGAGTCTCCAGCTCTGTATGGGCCCCTTGGACTTTTCCTCTGTGCATTACAACGATGTTCCCAGAGAAGCTCCTAAAAAGGCCAAACTTTAATAACCAGGTCTGGCTGCAGAATGCAAACAGAGATCACAGACCAACAGGTGGTAGCTCAGTCCATCTGGCTTAGAGAATCCAAATGCCTGGAACAACATTGCTGTGTCAAGGTGTGCTCGGGGCACCGTGTGGCTGGGTGACTGGGTGACAACCAGTCCCCACAACTGCCCTCTGCAGAGTGCAGGCGGCTGGGCTCAGGGAAAGCAAAGAAGGAAAGTGCTATTTATTATCCTAATACGGTTTAAGCTCCCAGATCATTTATACCAGACAAGAACCTAAAAGCTGTACAAATGGCAAAGTGACCTCTGTAGGCTTAGATAAAGTCAGTTTGGGACAATAAATATTTATTGAATGTTTAATTAATTTAATTGGTGATCATGGCAAATCTTTTGAAGTTGCAAAGCTGAAATTCAGTAGAATTCATAATGATCTCTCTTATACTTGAATTCTGTGATATCATAGAATTATAGAAAATTAATCTCTAATCAAGAGTCATTAAGAAGGCCGGAGGTTTCCTTGATATTCTTTAATTCTCTCTAGTCATTACACAGAACAAGAAAAATAAGAAAGTGAGTTAATCTGTAACCTCAGAGATTATAACAATTTGTGACTTGGATCATGGTTACATCTCTCTTAAGGTTGAAAATGTTTTGGGGGTTCTGGCAGCTTTTAACTTATAGTTATTTTCATACCTGATTCATATTTGCCAACATTTTATTCACTATACTTTAAATGTTTGTAAGATAAGGAAGGACACAGGGTACAGGATTTGGGACCAGACTAGGCTAGGTAGAACCCCGTTACTTGAGACTGAGCCCAGGTCCCATGAGTGCTGGCCTTCAGCCACGGTGCTAGGACTCAGACCATGGTGGCTTTTCAGTTGGATCTGGTTCAGTTTTTTTGTGTTATTTGTCTCTGCACGTGGAATTTAAATGGTCAGTTGTGGGTATAGTGACAACTGGCATATGGTACCATTTGGCAAGTACTTTAAGGCCTCCCCACTTTCCAAATACTTCACTTGGCCAATGGAGAAGTGAAATTCTTCCTTTCTAATCAGATCTTTCATTATTTGTTATCTTCATTAAAACAATTATATATATTTCATTGCATAAGTTGGCTGTCTTTAAATGCAAAATACTCCTATAGCAGGGTCGCAAAATTTATTCACACTATATCTTGGTGTACTACCTATGCTCAGTTTTCTTTGTAAACCTACACCTGAACTGGGTATGAGCCCCTGGGCTTTGAGTAGTGGGAAGAAAATACAAAGCCTTGTCTATTCCAATGCATTCACTTAAAAAGACCATCTAAATAATACTTAATCCTTTGGTAAAATTATCTTCTAGTTCATATTTCTCCTTTTTCGGCTCCCCTTTTTCTTTCTCTCCTCTAAGGGGGGATCTGGTATGTCTGTTACATGGAAACAGGAAGGAACCATGGAGTGTCTTGTTCCCCTCTGGATCTTCAGGCAGCTGGGCATATGATGTCTTCTGATACTGAAGTCATGATCTTGCCTACCTTAGGTGGGTTTGATCCAGTAGCCCCTCCAAGCTGATTCAGCCTTGTCTTGGCTCTCCCTTACGGTGGGAAATTCTCTTTGTTTTTTCTGTCCAGACCTCTGGGCAGGGCTGGTTATCTAGTTTCTGCTCCAAAGGCACCAACCCCTTGCTTAAGTGGTAAGTTTCTCTCTAAGTACCCTGGGACGTTCTGCTCCTAACAGTGGTTAACTGACTACAGATAAATGAGTTAAAGAATTAAGCATCAAGGGCCTACTGCCCAATTCCCCTGCACCTGCTGCTTTTATGTGATGTGACTGTGCACCAGGTTGGTGTGGCGTAGCCTGAAGATCATCCTTTCTAGAGTTCAAGAAGGAAATTGGAGCAGGCTGCCTGTACTAGCTGGGAGCCAGGAAAGAAGCAGAGGGATGGCATGTTCAAAAGGGGTGTCTGATTCCAGAGATGTTAATGAATTGACTATTAGAAAAAAATGACAAGAGTTAAGGGCAACCAACAGGCACTATTGAAGGGCCTTGAAACTATGGCACTAGGAAATCAAAGACAATCCCTAGACTGGAGGAAAAGGCTGAGGTCTTGGAACTGAACTAGAGCTGGACTGATGGCAAGCAGTGGCCTGTAGTAGTTAAAAGCTGAGACTACAGAATGCAGCCTGGCAGGGAAGGAGGCAGTCAGGGATGGACACTCACTTCTGCCCTCACCCTACAGGCCAATGGTCAGGGAATCACAATCATAAAATCCTTTGGTCATCTCTGGAGCATAGGGATGGGTGGAGGAAGGTGGAGAGTGGGAATACAGGGATGAAGAGAATCTCCAATTATAAATCTAACACATTCCATCCTTTCTGGGCCAAAGCTCAAAGAGAAATATTGGATGTACACATCTCACGGCACCTCTCTCCTCATTCTTTCTCCCTTTCTTTCTCCCCCATCTCCCAGGGATAGAACAGGAGGTGCACACGTGCTTGGTAAATCCTGGTGCACTGGGTGCCACAGGGACACTGCTTAGGCTGGACATCCTGCGGGTGGCTCCGAGGAAATACTGGAAAGGAAGGATCAAAATAATAATTATTTCTGATAGACATGACTAATATTGATTGAATTAACAATGGATATTTTTATTGTCTTCTGCAATGAAGAGATATTTCTCATTAAAAAGGAATTAGTTAGCCTTGAACCTGGCCTCTGGCATAAGATGACTGCACAGGGTCTGATGAACTTGGGTCTGATGAACATGGGTCTGTAACACGCCATGTTGACTAATGTATGTCCACATGTTAGCAGAGACACAAGGGTGCATGTGGTACACTGTTGATTCACACGTAAGGATGTGAGCAGGAGAGCCTCAAGAGTAGGACCAGCTTTAGAACTATCCAAGCTTATGCCATATTTTTACTCACTTTACCTAAAATATTCTGATTTTAGAGGATCATTGTTTACTTTTCTCTTTTAACTTTAGACAAAATAAATTTTTAAACTGTTTTATTAAATGATAATAAAAATATTCTACTGCCAGGATATTTGGTATATTTATTTACAAAATAAGGGCAAAAGTGCAGAAAATACTTATGCACAGAAATTCAGTCCCAGAAATGAAGCACTGCCATGAATCCTAAGGGGTAACCAAGCGGCCTTCTCTTGTTTCCATCTCCCTCTCTCCCTTCCTTGTCAGAGAAAAACCACACCCCTGAATTTTTTAACATTGCCTCGATTTTTAAAATAGTTTTCATTCCTAAATAATATTTCATTTAGTTTTATAGCTTTTGGACTTCATCTAAATGGAATTATACTTTATTATTCTTCTGCAACTTGTGTTTTTTACTCAGTATCATGTTTCTGAGCTTTTTCTCTGTAGGGCTGTAGTTCACTCATTTCTCTCTTGTGAAGCCTTTGTAGGGTAAGGGCACCACCACAATAGACTTACGTGTGGACTTGTTTATGAACTTTTGGGTGACTTATGGTTTGTTGCTACTTTGAAAGTTATTATCAGTGACCTCTGATGCTCCTGTGTGAGGTCTGATGCTTGCATAGAATGTGTCTGGTGTATACACAGTGGAATTGCTGGGTTCGAGAGTATGTGAATGTTCAACTTTAGTAGATAATGCTAGTTGATTTTCAAAATTATTTGCACCTGTTTATATTCTTGTTAGCAGAGCGTGAGTTTTTATCCTATACCTTGTCACCAGCATTCAATAATGTCACACTCACTTTTTTAACTTTCTGCTAATCCAGTGAGTGTGAAATGATTTAATTTGTATTTCCCTGAACATTAATGAAATTGAGCATGTTTTCTGAGGTATGTTAACCATGTGTGATTTCTCCCCACAAGGAATCTATTTGGGTCTTTGCCCTATATTTCTTTTCTAAATTGGTTTGTAGAAATTCTATGTACTCTGAGAACAAATCTTGTATTAGTTCTATGTGTGGGAGATATCTTCTTTTAATTACTGGTTTGCCATTTCATTTCTCAGACAGTGTGTTTGGTGAAGAGACATTCTTCATCTTAAATCCATCCCTTCTTTCATGGTTTGCCCTTTTTGTCTTGATAAAAAAAAAAAGCTTTTCCTATCCAGACGTCCTAGATAGAAACTTCTAGGTTATCTTTTAAAATGTTTATAGCTTTGCCCCTATGCATTATATGAAGGGATCCAACATGATTTTGTGTATAGAAATAACTGTTAGTTTTGATGTAATTTATTAAAAGGCCTTCCTTTCCCCACAGAGGTATAAAGGCCAGCATCATGTCAGAAAGGAAGTTTCCACGTATGCGTGGGCCTGTTTCCTGGGTCCTTTAGAGAACTCAGGCATTTGCGCTGACCAGATGCGGAGGGGAAATTCTTTATATTTAAAATAATAAGGTACTTATCTCACATAACGACGTAGACTTGAACTAGTCTGGGTTAGGCTGGATCACAATGATGGCAACCAGCGCCCAGGCAGGTCTCATGTTTTCCTCTACCAGAATCAGTCCATCCATGATGTTTCCTCACAGCCGTAGCTGCACCAAGTTCTGGCTCCTACCCCATCCAAAGGGAAGCTGAACGAGACCTTCATATTTTAAATTCTGACCTCAAGGTTGTTTTGGACAGCTAGGCAGTGTGTATTCAAGTTGCCAGGTTATGTGCAGTCCCACTTAGGGTTGTGAATTCCTAGGGGAGGATTCTTCTCCCCAACTATGCAGTGCCCTGCAGACCCCTGTATGGGAAACAGAAGGTATTTACATTTCTAGTTCACCTGACTCTCAGGGTGAATGGGTGGGCCCTGGACTTTGACCTCTGCCCCCTTACACCTGATGAGACAGTGGAAATCGGAGCTGGAATTCACCCTGTGGCAAATGCAGAAGTCCTGACAGCTTTGTTTACCGCTCTGGCTTCCCGCTTCCACTTAGTTGTTTGGCTTCTTAGCATCCTTACCCTTCTCTGAGCTCACGAGGCATTTAGGAAGCTTTTTGTTTTTTCTGAAACTTTTGGTTATTTTTCAGAGGGAGGGTCCGTCAGCATATCTAATCTTTCAGGCTGTGAAACCGAATTTGGCTAAATTCATTTTAAAACTTGCATTCTGTTCTATCAATTTTGCCTAAAGGTTTGCTGGAGACTGAACCATTGCAAGAAAGAGATGAAGACGCCGTAGCCAGTGCTGACTTCTCTAGCATGCTTTCTGAGGAGGAAAAGGAAGAGTTAAAGGCAGAATTAGTGCAGGTATGTTTAGTGGCCTTTCCTATCTCTCGATCTGGGGAGTTATTATTAGTTTGCCACAAGTCCCATGTTGCAATTATGTTGTCTTTCATTTAATAAAATTTATAAATGACTGCATTGCAAGATGGTTTATTTTTTCCAAGGTATTTTTCTAATGCTAATTGTCCTTTACCTATTGGTCTGGAAAAATGAATGATTGTGCTGCTTAAGCAATAATAATTAGTTTTAAATATGCACTTCTTGTTCTTTTTCATGCTAGAATACTCTGGAAATAATAAACCACTTACAAACCTGATGTAATTCATTCAAGACCATGGTACAGGTGCAAGCTCCTTTTTGTTTTTGTTGTTGTTGTTGATACGGAGTCTCACTTTCTTGGCCCTAGTAGAGTGCTGTTGTGTCATAGTTCACAGCAACCTCAAACTCTCGGGCACAAGAGATCCTCCTGGGATCTGTAGCTGGGACTACAGGTGCACACCACAATGCCAGACTCGTTTTTTTATTTTAGGAGACAGGGGTCTCACTCTTGCTTAGGCGGGTCTCGAACTCCTGAGCTCAGGCAATCCACCTGCCTCGGCTCCCAGAGTGGTGTGGTTATAGGCGTGAGCCACTGCGCTCGGCCTACAAGCTCCTTTTTAAGAGCAGTTCTGGTTTTAGGGCAGTCACTTAGCTCAACAAATACTTCGAAATGATATTTTAACAAAAAGTTAATCACAGAAACAAAGCTCTGGGGATAGAGAGGAAAGCTCTATGATTGACTGAGGCTTAATTAGACCTTGTGCAGTTGTGGGAATCTGGAAGAGGAAGAGGATGCTGTGCTCATCGTGAATATAAGTCTTTGTTCAAGCCTTTTGTTTGAAGTACCCACCAACCCTTGAACACTTCCCTGCCTAGCTGGGGAAGACTGGAGAAAGTGATCCTCAAGTAGGATGAAACCTTAGAGCCAAAAAAGCAGAGGCCAACACTCCCTGCCCTTCTGCGTCCTGGCTCGTGGGCAGAAACAAGACTTTGCCTTCTGTGCTGGCCTTGGCACAGGCTGAGCACACAGCTTTGAGCTTCGCCTTACGTTCTCCCCTCTTAGTCTACTCTGGACTCTTCTAATTCTAACATTCTGAATGTGTGTGCCTATGACAGCTCATAAAAATATTGAAGACTTATCAGGTACTTTTTCAAGACACACCCTAAAATAATTTCATTTTAAAATAAAAGAGCATTTTGTTCCTCTGGTACAACCAGAAATGATTTCAGTGAGCACAGTGCCTCAGTGGGTCTTTAGCCAGGTCTGTCTGTGACCACCGACAGGCCACGGGTACTAGGGTGCACAGGTCAAAGTCAGCCTTAACAGGTAATAGAGTCCACGTTTTCTCAAAGCCCGAAATTCTGGTTCATGACCTGTTCATATGAACTGCTGTGTCCAAAAGTTATGTTTTGGTATAGTTTAGCTGGCTCTAAGCTAAAACTTTGCTCCTTTGCAAGGATAGTGCTGGTTTAAGATCAGGTACAATTTCTGTAACAGACCAACTGCTGTAAAATGCATAGACTTTTCTGGGTTCTGGGATTACTGGGATATACATACATATACACATATCAATATATGTTTGATTTTTATGTATTCTATATTTCCTAAATGTTCTACAATCAGCATGTAGGATATTTACAGTTAAAAAAAGGCAAGCATTAAACTAAAAGTGTGTTCAGAAATTCCTATCTCATTTGGCCACTGTAATAAGCTTCCAACACACTTTACTCCTAAGACTCTTTGAGCCTGACTTCTAGAAGTAACCCCAGGCTCTTTGTAAGTGTGTTCATGGTACTGGGATTCATGCCTTCATCCTTCAGACTCATTAGGCTCCATGCTTCCTGGCTTTTATCCCTGGGTTCTTCAGAAACGAAGCCTTGCCACCTGCTGCCAGTGGGAGCGACAAGGGCGCGGCTGTCAGCCCAGGCCCAGTGAAAGGTGGATAAAGTGTATCTTTGCAGTTTTTCTTCTTCACATTTCCCTTTCCTCTTCTCTACCTCAGCCCTCTCTGCTTTATGCCTATTCTTTCCTTAAATCTGCTTTTCCTATCCTTTCCGGAGTGCGTGTGTGCCTGTGTGTGTGGACACAGCAAATCAGGCTCCTTCACATCACAGATGCATCCAGATGTGACCTCCAGCACCAGCATTTAGTTACAAGGACACGCTGAGAGCCATCTCAGGGTTTCACCACTGGTTTTATAAAGAACCGAGACATTGTTTAGAGCAGTGTTTTTCAAACTTTTTTTATCTTCTGGCACACTGGAACCTGTAGTTAAACTTCCGCAGCACAATTAAATTCTGTTGATCAAAAAAAGAGTAAAAAAGGATATTCTTAC
This sequence comes from Perodicticus potto, assembly GCA_963574655.1. Lineage (NCBI taxonomy): Eukaryota > Metazoa > Chordata > Mammalia > Primates > Lorisidae > Perodicticus > Perodicticus potto. The sequence continues at coordinate 29,371 of CAUYRH010048616.1, read as the reverse complement.
TGTGCTTTGAATTTCTTTTGAAAATAATTTAATTAATGGTCTTTAAAAATTTTCACGGCACACTTAAGATCCTCTCACAGTGCACCAGAGAGCCACGGCACATGGGTTGAAATTCAGATGTCTCCCCACAGACATCCTTCCTGGGCTCCTGACAGCAAGTGACTCTGCTCTGTGCCCGAGGGGAGATCCTAGTGTGTCTGCTGGGCCTCAGAGTACCAAGCCACCTCAGAGGCCAGCCTTCTAGGTGACAGCCTCCGAGTCGGCACTCAACTGTGGCTGTGATCACAAGGACTTCTGATCTCTGACTGCTTTGCTGAAAAGGAGTCCTGGGGAGCCAGATGTCTGGCCTCCTCTGTGTCCCCCCTCTTCCTGTTTCCTCATCAATTCCTATTGCCTTTGGGCTGTGTTTGGGCTGCCCCTCCTGCCACCTCCTTTCCTTCTTTCCTCTCTGCCTCATCCCACACTGTTTGGGTTTTTTGTTTGTTTGTTTTTGTTTTTTTGAGTCTCACTTTGTTGCTGTGCATATAGAGTGCTGTCATGTCATAGTTCACAGCAATCTCAAACTCTTGGGCTCAAGTGATCCTCTTGCCTCAGTAGCTGAGATTACAGAAGCCCGCCACTGCACCCGACTAGTTTTTCTACTTGTAGTAGAAACAGGATCTCAGTCTAGCTCAGGCTGACCTCAAACTCCCAAGATCAAGCAATCCATTCTCCTTGGCCTCCCAGTGTTAGGATCACAGGCATGAGCCGCCTCGCCCGGCCATCCCGCGCTGTTTTAATCTTCCCGTGTGGATGTCTGTAGATTTAGGCTGATCTCATAAGTCTAACGCATATTTTTCTGTGTTTACCAAGTGCTGGCAACAGGAAGACGTCTCCTTTGGATGGGAGACATAAATTAAGCAAACAATGTCTGAACAGCTTACATCTGGGACAAATTCAGCTTTTTAAAAGACGAATCTATCATTGTGATCATGCGATATGTTTGTTCTTAAAAGTTCCTCCAATGTGAGGCCAGCATCACGTCTGATCTGCTGCAGCGATTTGTCCATAGAAGGTGTGCAATTAATATTTATAATTAACTTGTATTCTTTTTATGGCTGAAACAGACATTTATATTTATAAATGCCAAAAGTAGAATTTACTTTTCTGCAAACCTTATCACTATACAGGGTGGACATAAAGTTCGTGTGTAATTTAAAATAGTTGTAACCTTAAATTGCACATGAATTTTATATCCACACTGTAAAAAGAATTACTATTTTGTCTCACATATTTATTCTCATTAGTCTTATTATCAGATGCTCCTGACATCTTTTCTGAAGTCTTTACACACGTATTCTAGCCTCAGTCTCTCTCGCTTTCTCTTTACGTGAACGTGCTCAGTAATTCTGTGCTGCCTCCCTCCCCCTCCCACTTTAATCTCACCAAGCTGCATTGCATGCTTAGTATTCCATAATGTGCCTTGGCTTTTGAAAAGGATGAAGTGTTGGCATTACTCCTGTAAATCTGTGATTATATAACAATCAAATACTGCCAGTGTCCTCTAGATAAAATGACTGAAGAAAAATAGGCATCAACAAGAATAGGAAAAGTACCAGCCAGCACTATCAAGTAGGCAGAGCCTATTTTCAGAGCCTTGACCCCTGCGCTGGCCCTTCCCACTGCCTTTGGTGTGTGGCTCCCCAGGAAGAACTCAGTGCCTTTCAGCTGTCTGTGTCTTAGACTTGCCAAGAAGTGCCTTGGGATCCGGGCCTCTCTCAGCTGCTTCCTCAAGACCTTCCTTCTTTCTTGTCTGAGCTAGTGAGCAGCTAACTATCATTATGCCCCTCCCAGCCAGAAGCTGCTTTTACTCTTGGTTCTCTCAGCCAAAGGCAGGTGTGGGCAGAAGGAGAGGCAAGCCTTGAAGCAATAAACATAAGAGACCCACATCCAAACATCATCCGGATGATTCATAATTTATGAAAGTATTCTTTTTTTCTGGGTTTCAGTTTGAGATTTTGTGTGCTCTTGCAGATAAAATAGCAATAGGAAAATAAATTTTTAATCTTACGACAGAAATTCCATGCTGTAGCTAAATCGTCAGCTAATTCAGATTATTTAATTCAAATTTTTTCCATTTTATATTGAGGTAAATTTATATACCATAAAATTCCCTATTTTAAAGTGAACAATTGGTAGCATTTAGTCCTGTGTTGCATTTAGTCACAGCATTGTGTAACTACCACCTCCACCTAGTTCTGGCATATTTCATCACCCTCAAAGGAAACCTCAGGCTCAGTAAGCAGTTGCTTCCCACTTCCCCCTCTGGCACTCCCAGCTTGGATTCTGTCTCTACGGATTTCCCTATTCTGCATGTTTCATATAGATGGAATCAGGTAATATGTGACCTTTTGAGTCTGGCTTCTTTCATTTACCCTGATGTTTTTGAGATTTATCTATGTGATAGCAGCTGTCAGTATGCCCTTCCTTTTCATGGCTGAATAGTATTCTAGTTTATTTATATATTACAACTCTTTTATCCATTCATGTCTTAATGGACATGTGGGCTATTTTCACTTTTGGCTACTGTGAATAGTGCTGCTATGAATATGTGTTTAAGATCCTGTGTTAATTCTTTGGGGTACATACCTAAGAGTGGGACTGCTGTGTGATGTGGTAATTCTGTGCTTAACTTTTTGAGAAATTGCCAGACTAATTTTCACAGTGACTGAACTGTTTTTCACTCCTACCAGCAATGTCCAAAAGTTCCAATTCTTCCACATCTTTGCCAACACTTGTTATTTTCCTATTAATTCGTATTTAAATAATCAAGTTTAAACATCTCATCTTGGGCATAAATATTTATCCTGTAAGTAGATCTTCTAGGGACACAAAAAGGAAAAGAACTAGATTATTAGTTTGTAATGAAGAAATAATTTAATTTAAAATGAAAAGGATCAATGCTTTATTAAGTGGAATCTTATTTAAAAAAAAATCAAAAGAGAAAAAATTTACTGGTGACTCATGCCTATCATCCTAGCACTCTGGGAGGCAAGGTGGGTGGATTGCTTGAGCTCATGGGTTCGAGATCAGCCTGAGCAAGAGTGAGACCCTGTTCATAAAACTAGCTGATGTTATGGCAGGCACCTATAGTCCCAACTACTCAGGAGGCTGAGGCAAGAGAATCGCTTGAGCCCAAGAGTTTGAGGTTGCTGTGAGCTGTGACACTATGGCACTCTACCAACGGTGACAAAGTGAGACTCTGTCTCCAAAAAGAAAAAAAGAACTTACTAAATACTTTAATTAATTAATGTGATTTACTTACACTCTATCTCATTCCAAATTTCATATGACTTACGGAAGTACGTACAATAGAGAGTTTCTATACTACTTGCCTTAGAATATGTGGGTGCTTGTTAAATAATGTATATAGTCTGCCCCCCCAAAGTAAGATGTTAGACTCTCAGGGCATTGAAAAAGAAGCATACACCTGGGAGTCTGCATTTTAAATATGCTCTCTGGGCAACTCAAGTAAAGCAAAGTTGAATATAACTAGACCAGAACATCTCATTAGTCAAATGAGGGATTGAATTTCGCCCTTTTCAGTAGGAAGAGTATTTGTAATTAAAGACCTTTTTGTTGTGTTATTACAGCAAGATTCTCAGCTCCATAGGAAGAGACATGGGAGGCCATTTTAAATCTTGCAAGTTATTGTAATTTAAGATTGTTTTTCTCACTTGTGGTGTTTGCTTAATAGATTTTGGAGTGTGTATATTAGGCCTCCTATAAATATGCTGAAATCCTTGAGAAATATGTTTTATTGAAATGGTTGGAATTTTATTTTCAAAACCGAGAATAGACTCAATCAATAACTGAGTTCATGGAGGTCTCTTCCCTACAAATGCCTTTTAAGATGTATCTGCATTTTTAAATTATTAAATGTGGACTTTATGTTTCTTTCTTTAGGATGATATTTGGTAAATTGGTCACTTCAGTGTCTCTCTATATCAGTTTTTGGGGGTCTAGATTTTATTAAAAATCTAATAAAAACTGTGCATCCTTTACTCACTCCCCCTCAGATAACTAATAATAACCCACAGCCCTCCCATGATTTTGAATACATTTTGGGCATCCGTGGTCATGAGGTTGAGAATATTTGGATGTTTAAGCCTCTTTTTCCTTTTGTACAACTGTAATTTATTTCTCCAAGTTAGACTGTTTCCCATTCTTTTTATTACATGGTGAAAACTGTGGGAATATGAATGTATCAAAAAACCAACTCCTAGTAATTTCACTTACTCTCAGTGAAATAAAGGAGGAAAGGTCTCTCAAATAGAGACTAAAAGACTGACATGGAGCCCAAACGTTTTCTGTGATAGAAGAGTAAGAGATACAACCATGGGAAACGTTAAGGAACCGATTGACACAGAAGAAAAAGTGGAATTTGACATGACAGCAAGAGTAGAATGTTAATTTACAATAACAGTGTGTTCACAGCTAATGGAGAGGCTAAAAGCATAGTCCCTTTGGTCGTCCCAGAGTCTGCTCCTTTTACATAATCAGTATACGTGTGCGTACTGAAGACATTTGGTCATCAAGAAAAGTCAGGGTTATATTGATTCCACCAGGCTTATAGAAGTGGAATTCATTTTAGATTTTGGAAGGATTTTTATGAACATACAAAAAATGTTTCATGAATGTAAGGAAATAATGTTAAATTACCAGGACATTTTACAAATAGTAAAACCCCTATGATACTGTTTTCTCTTACTGCGGTATTTCAAACGCTTATGGTTTGGTATTTTTGCCTGTTTTGCTTAAGTGATTATTGGTAGATATAAAGGCTTACGTACTGTTCCTGTCTATTCATTATTGGGGCAAAATCTTCCTTGGTTTAAAAAAAGAGTGGGGTTTTTTTGCAAAGGCAGACACCTTTCTCTTGCAGCTTACCTGGCAGCTGTGTCTCTTGTGACCCAAGGAACTCATTTGCAAGATGACTGACAGCGTTGGTATATATTAATATTTTGCGGTCAGACGTAGAGTGATACTTTGAATTTGAATGAAACATAACTGCCCTTTATTTTTTTTGAGATAGAGTCTTACTCTCTCACCTTAGGTAGAGTGATGCAGTGTCATTGTAGCTCACAGCAACCTCAAACACCTCAAGAGATCTTCCTGCCTCAGGCTCCTGACTAGGTGGGACTACAGGCCTGTGCCACCAAACAGCTCCAGTTTGTCTATTTTTAGTAGAGATGAGGGTCTCACTTTTTCTCAGGCTTGTCTTGAATTCCTGAGCTCAAGTAATCCACCTGCCTTGGCATCCCAGAGTACCAGGATTATAGGCATGAGCCACCGCATCCAGACTGGCCTTTTTTTTTTTTTTAAAGAAATCTAATAAAGTGGCATACTTTTATTACCTATGTGCATGTGGGAGCCTAAGGGAATTCTAATAAGGCTTTTCTGGTTTAACAAAGAAAAGTCACAAGTATTTCAACTTTTTGGAAAACAAAGATGTAAATTTAAGCAGATTACTAGAGCAATACATTACAGAGTATGATGACCAATTAAAATCAAAGTCTTTGTGGTTAATTCATATTTACTTTCATAGCATATAACCAGACTTTCTAAACTTTGGGTATTTTAAAGAACTCCTTTGTTAGAAATTACATTTGCAAGGGCAACATTATATTGCTGAAGAGATCTGCTTTTTTCTTGACGTACTGAGGAAAGAGGAAATAGGTCCATAAAAAGCCCTGCACATGTATGTTTGCAGGAGCTCTATTTGACTTAGCCAAACTCAAATGTCCTTCAACAGGTGAACAAACAATAAACTGTAGTATATTCATACAGTGGATTTTTAGTCTGCAAAAAATAGTTAAATAAATGAATATAAATGAAGGACCACTGATATTACAGCAATATGGATGAGTTTCAAAAATGATGCTGATTGAACAAAGCCAGGCAAAAATGAGTGTATACTCTATGATTCAATTTGTATAAATTCTAGGAAATGCAAACTAAATCCTAGTGAAAGAAAGGTCCGTAGCTGCCTGGTGAGGGCAGTATGGGAGAGGAAAGAAGAGAAAGGGAAGGATTATAAAGAGCCACTAGGAGGTGATAGATATGTTCACTGCCTTGATTGTGGTGATGATTTCACAGGTGGATACTAATGTCAAAACTTACAAATTACATACTTTAAATGTGTGTAGTTTATGAGTTTCTGTCCTTTGACTCTTCTCTGGACGGGAACCTCTGCGGAAAGCTGGCTACCAAGAAAGCTGATCGCCATCTTGGCCCTCCAGCTCATTCATGTGTGTAGTTTATGGTATGTCCATTGTACATCAATAAAACTTGTGAAAAGAAAAAGCAAATCGCTCTCTTACATATATCCTCTATAGTCGTGGTCCATGACCACCGGGCTATGGCCCAGTACTGGTCCATGGCCTGTTGGGAACTGGGCTGCATTGCAGGAGGTGAGCAGCAGGCCAGCAAAGCTTCATCTGTATTGACAGCTGCTTCCCATTGCTCACTTTACTGTCTGAGCTCTGCCTCCTGTTGGATTTAGCCCCCACTGCACCCCCATCTGTGGGAAAATCATCTTCCATGAAACTGGTCTCTGAAAAGGTCGAGGATCACTGCTTTACTCCCTCGTACCTCCCTTCCTTAAGGCACTGGCTTGTCAAAATCACATCATCTGTTAAACCCATTCCTACACCAATGTAAACCATATCTGGTTGGCAAAAAATAAGCAACACTGACTAGTAACACTTGGAAAGAAGTTGCTTTATAAAATAGGGTGTACAGTACAAAGCCAATTTTTGTCCAAAATCTGTATCTATATACAACTTTAGAAAAATATCTGGAAGGTTAGAGACAAAATAAATAAATAAATAAATAAATAAGTAGTGGCTATTTCCTAGTAGGTTACAGGCGATCTTTATTTTCTTGTTTATATTTTGCTGTGCAATCTTAATTTTTTACAAGCAGTGTGAATTACTTTTATAATCATCAAAACTAAAAAATCAATTTTTATTTTTAGATATTAGAGTTGACTGTCATCTGTATAGATTGTATTTGGTATAGCTAAGCATCAGACTTTGAAAAAACAAGGATTTAGAGTCTGCCCTGGGACACCCAGAGCTTTTGGAAATGTACTTTTCATCTGGTCTGACATTTTTCTCATCATTTTCCCTACCATCTGTAGCTAGAAGACGAAATTACAACTTTGCGACAAGTTTTATCAGCGAAAGAAAGGCATCTTGTTGAGATAAAGCAAAAACTCGGCATGAACCTGATGAATGAATTAAAACAGAACTTCAGCAAAAGCTGGCATGACATGCAGACTTCCACTGCGTGAGTATGACATTATCCAAAGTTTAGAATACACTCGGCCTACTGTCTCTGCACTCTTCTCTTCAGTTTTCTTTTTTTTTTTTCCTGAAAGGCTGATTTGGAACTTGTAGCTAGAAAAAATATATATTTTCTCTAGAAGCAAAACAAAGAAATACCTTGCTTATGAAACCAAATCAAACTCTATTTTCATTCAGACTACCTGCATGGGGTTTAATGGTTTAAACATTTTCTCTTCATTCTATGCTTTAAACATTGATTACATAGATGTTTTTCTTTACATTTTTTCATAAAAATTATGAATGGGCAGGGGTTTTTTTCCTCAGCATACTTGACACTTGCTGCATATGTTGAGTGTCTTTCAACATATGGTTGGTAGTTTTAGTACTGACTGTTGCCAATTGAGTTCTAAAAAAACTCTCATACCTCTCATATTTCAGTATATGCCTTTCATCCTCACTACTCTACGAAATACTTAGAGCTGAGTTTAGACCAACAGCTTTGGCTTTGCTATATATTATCTTCTTGTGCTGTGTTAGGCAAGGTACAGAATAACCTTGCTTATTCTACAATCATACTTTTATTGGATTATTTTTTAAGTTATATGAATATTTAACTGTGGTGTTACTTTTCTCAGGATTTAAAATGTTTTGCTTGCCAAGTGGTCTTGTATCAAAGGGAATAAGGTATCCATGTATGTGATGTGAATTTTCTTTTTGTTAGGGGTAGAGTGATGGGGAAATCACAGATGCTCCCTATCTTCAACCCTAACTTCAGTCTTAAATTCCACTATCAAGCAATTTTCATTTTTGAACTGTGTATTTTTTTTTCCCTAGTATATGCCACAGGAAGGTAAAGGTACTGGATTCCTAATACATAAGTAGGAGTAAGTTTTTCTCTTTGTGGGACTTTTCTCCCAGGTACAGAGGCCTACTAGTAGGAAGAGGTACTCATGACCAACAATGATTATTTCAGTTTTGCCAGCTACCACATTTGCCTGCTGGTTCCGAAGGACTAAGGTGTAAGACTGTTTCCTCCTGTGTGAAAATGCTCTGTATATAAGGAGTTAGAGCTAATAGGAGCCTGGCACCTGCCCAACCTGGCTCCTTAGTTTCCATGTGAAGGAGAATGTTTCTCTGCCCCTAAACATGGCCCAGCAGTCCTAATGGCTTGTATGTCTGTGCACCCAAAGGACTCTTTCATGTAGGCTCACGGGGTGACATGGAGCCAGGGAGCCCATCACTTTCCCTCCAGAGGCTAACCAACCTTTTTCAACTTGTGGATGACAATTTAGAATAAAATTAGAAATCCCACACAGATGTGCAGCAGTTTAAAAGACATACTAAAATACTGGTCTCCTGAAGAAGGTAGAGGGATCACAGGCACTAAATTAAATAAGTTTATCTGTCTATAGTTTTGGCTTCTTGTGTTTCTACTTTGGTGGCCAATGCAGGTGAATGATAGTGACAATGTGAGGCTGAACAATCTCCAATTTCCTAGGTCTGATCGCCTCTGCATTTAATCCAGGCCTGGAGGCTCCAGGTCACACTGATCTAAACTTCCCTCTGGGTTGCAAGAACCAGTAGGACCTTTCTGCTTGGCCTTCCTAATCACACTGCAAGGATAAGCTAACTAGATGGAGGCCAGGGATTCTGGGTATCCTTTCCTGAAGGGAGTGGGAGGCAGTAAGAAGGGAATACAGGGCAGAGTGTGTCAGGTTTGCCCCAGATCTGACAGGGGCGGGATAGGAGGTGGGCCAGGGAGGGGAGAGAGTCTCCTCCTGGGACGTTGAATTAGAGCAGGGAAGTTCAAGGGAACTCCCACAGACTAGAGTATGTATTTATGTCTTTCCATGTTTGAAAAACAAATTGGTCTTACAGTCAAGCTATCTAATTAGCGCAAAGCTTTTTGTTGGGGGGAAATAGCAGATGTACTTCCTAGGCTAATGGATTTAAAGTCTAGTTGGGAAGACAGTTTGGGGGGATTTGTTTGTCTTATAGACAAAGTCATGGACAGAGAAGGGATAGGATTTAGAGGTCAGCCAAATGGTATGAAAGTAGATGATGAGGATAATAAAAGGAACAAGTGTGACTTTTGTGCTGGAGCTGTTCACTGTGACGGGAGATGGCATTGTTACTGGGTTCATGGGCTACAAACTTGAGGTCATATTAAATTAGCCTGTGCCATAGGTAGTGTGGATTCAATGAGTCAGTGTTTGTAAAGCCTGCAGGACAGTGTCTGATACTGTAGGCATGCAATAATTATTCTCTGCTGTGAGAGAACTTGAGAAACACATCTGGAGGAGACACTCCAGAATTCTGTTTTGGCAATGCAGTGTCTGAAATGCCCAACAGACAAACAAGTTTATACACTGAGAGGGCAACTCAGAGGAAAAGTTCAAGGCTGATGTGGCCATTGGGATTCATCTGCATATAGATGTCACTGAAAGCTATATGACTGAGTGAAGTTTCCTTGGAGATTATTTAATAAAAATAGATGATCATGGACCCACTGATTTTCAGTCCGTGTGCACGGTACACTGGTGTACTGTGAAGACGATCTTAGGATCATCAAAATAATTAATTACATTATTTTTGAAAGCCATTCAAAGCAAAGTAAGTATATTCTTGCTTTTTTTTTTTTTTTTTTTTTTTTTGCTGAACATAATTTAAGTGTGATGTGGAAGTTTAACTACAGGTTCAAGTGTGCCTTTTTTAAAAAGGTGAAAAATACTGTTCTAACCTCTAGGAGTGAAGTGAACTTTCCTTTGCAGGGAAGAATCAGTCCCTTTCTTAAGCAGAAGGCATCAGTCCATCAACCATATAATTTTGGGAAATGATCTTTCTCCAACCTTTTTTTCTTGGCTGCTAAGGAAAAAGGGAGGGTCTTCATCATCTGTTGGGAGGAATGATAAAATGTATTTAACCCCCTGAATGAATTAACCCCCCACTCTGTTAGCATTGATGGACTCCCACGAGGGATGGGACCTAACGTCACATGATGAAAAGTTTGATGTAAGGGTATGGTGAACTATGGTTCAGTTAGGTTGAGTAGAATCAGATTTTGAAGCACTAAAAAGAATTTTAGCTGTCAGAGGATGTATGTGATTCCCAGATGCGATACTTTGCATACCGATTAAGCAATCATGACCTATTTAGTTTGATTTATAATGAAATGAAAATCTATGGTATATTAATGAAATATCTTGGTGTATTTTAGTCTGCATGAGGATTCAAATTGGAATAGGCCCCAATGAGTAGGAATAATTACACAGCAGATTGAAATCATTTCCTTTATAGAAAGATTCCAGGAATACAGGAACAGGGCAAGGGGGCATCTGCGCCCTTGGCTGCTGTTGCTACTGTTCTTGTAGTTCTTTATGTAGCCAGGTTTGAGAGAATCCAAGAACCCACAAAAATGTGCTTCTTTTTGTTTTCTGTGCCTTTTTTATGTTGTCTTTAGGCTTCAAGGAGATGGAGGGGGTAGATGGTTTAGAAATGGAGAAGGTGGAGAAATTGAATCTCTTCTGTAGGTAGAAGTAGGAATGAGGAAATGCAACTTTGTGGGGAGCTATTCAAACTGATAGGCTTCATTTATTTGTTTTAATAAGTGTTCTGCTTTGCTAAGCCCTGAACTCTCCCCACTGATAACCCCCTCTGAATTGTGCCACAGTTCAAATGGTGGGTCTACCAAGGGCAGAAGATTTGAGAAAAGGAATTTAAACTATTCAATATTTTGGAAAACTTAATAACTTCATCTTATATAAAGTGAAGTAAAAGCCTCACACTCACCATTTTAAAAAACTGCACAATCCTTGGAAATTGAAGTTTAGTTTATTACGATTTATTTACTCTTTCATTTTGTGCTCCTAAGACTTCCAGGCCATCGTGGTCAGGAATGATTATTATCTCTTTTTATGAGGAGCTGCTGTAGCACTGTTGAGTTCAGAAGTGTGAGTGAAGATTAAAGACCTAATTTTAAAAGATGTGCATATCCCATCTCTCTCATAGTCGTTCATTCTTTTTACCTTTAGGCCTTCATCTTATTACACAATTTTTTTTTCTTAGATACAAGTGGTAAATTTATGTTTTCATAACACATTAGAGAAGCTTTGGAGGAAAATAACTCTATATGGTTTGTTTTTTGTTTCTTTGGGAATATGTGCTGACGTTAAAGGAATACGCTCTTTTAAATCTCATGATAGAAAATATATCCATGCTCTCAAATAGCTTCTTGTAAAAAGATGAATTTTTACTTTTAAATGCTTTATTTAAGTCCAAACATTTTAGAAGATGATATGTTTTTCTCCTTTTAATTATAATCCTGACCTTCAAATTAGGAAGACATGACATGGAAATTCAACAGAACACTTTTTATTTTGCTTGGAGAGACCCTTGCCCTATACTCCTGAAGGTCACAGGATTGGAGTGGTGGCTAAACAGCTAACCTTAAGTGCTGTGTGTTCCAGCCAAACTGAGTATCTAAAAAGTAAAGCCTATTTCCCTGTTGACTTTCATGGAAAAATAGAAAGCTTACTTATACTCAAAAAAAAAAAAAACTAAAGCAAAAACAAAACACCAAACAAACCAACCCTCCCCATTCCCAATAAATAGTCTTAAAATGAGTTAATGCATATGAAGTATTAAATCAATATTTGTTGCTATCATAGTTAAACCTCTGCCAAAGAAAGGTTTATACCAGATCAAGCTTTGTTGGGAAATACAGGTCCCTACAGAACTCTTTTTTGCTAGAATTGCTTCAGGACATGAAAGGATGAATTTCCTGTCAACTCACCTTCAGGCCTTGGTTGTTGTCCAGGATTAGAAACTGCACATGGGAAATTCCTGGCTCTACATCTGTAGCTGAAGTGAGGACAGGCACACACACAGACCTAAAGCACATAGTCCCAGTTTTTCTAGTTTTTCTGCTGCCTAGTGTACAATTGACAGCAACCCAACGACATCAAAACAATTCTACCTTTATTTAAGACAACATATTGTCTCTCTGCTTTATCATTTATGGAAGCCAGCAATAGTGTGACCTATATTTAGCTTAAAATAAGAGATAAAGGGATGTTAGCAATTTTGAATGCTAAATACCATTTCCATTTAAATTACAAGGTTGCCAAGTCAATCAGGAGATTAGTATTTAAGTTGTTTTTAGTTATTTGAATATTATTGAACACAGTTTTATAAAATGAGGTTAAAAAACAATTTTAAGTATCAGTGGTATACAGTATCAGTGAAATTCCATGGCCTAATTAAGGAAATAAAATGCAAATTTATCAACTTCCTTGGTGTTATCAGTTGGCTGATAGGAGAGTTTTTTGTTTATTTGTTCATTTTCTAAGACTCAGGCTTCTAGTTTCTGGATGAGGATGTCTATTACTCATTCAGTTTTAAGATCAAGTTCATTTGGGACCCAGCATAAGATTATGTGGTTTATGCAATATGCAACTCCAGAGTCACTCTTTACTTGGACTGTGATGTGAGGGGTGCTCCTTGCACTTTTTTAGTACTCTGAGCCCAATGGCCTATTTTTCATGGGGTCTCTGGTTACTTTTTTCTTGGAAATCACTTCTCCACATATGACCCTCTCTCCTTTGTTCCCTTTCTTTCAATTATTCTAAGTAATATATATAAAATAGCTACTAACTGTTTTTAGGAAATCTGATGGTTAGCCTAGGGAAGAAAAAAACAGTACATCTTAGCATTCTTAAAATACAGCATTATTATTTCTTTCCGAGCACTGAGCTGTAGAAAGCTGACTTAACTCACCTTCAAATGCCTGTAATCTTCAAAGCAAAAAGACATTCTGATAAAGGCAGGGACCCTGTGAGGCCTTAGTCCTACCTAAAACAAACAATTATGACATTAGAGAGTCATAATTTTTCTGGGCCGTGGTTTCCTCATCTGTAATCTGAAGGCATTGACCCTAGTGCTCTTCAGATGTAACACTAAATAATTCTTAGAAATAAGGAATCCAAAAATCTTTCTTTTAAAAAATAATTTTATTTTTTCCAGTTGTTCTTTATTTGTATATATATTCCTGGGGAACAAGTGCCCGCACCATTGAAGCAACACACATTGTAGACACCAGATAGCTTCCCATCATCCACATTCTTACCTCCCCCCACACCTCCAGGTCTCCATTGTCTATCATCCCACACTCTGTTCCACATGTACACATTATTTAGCTCCCAATTACAAATGAGAACATGGAGTGTTTGTCTTTCTATGTCTGAGCTGTTTCACCTAAAATAATGGCCTCCTTATTTCCATCCATATTGCTACAAAGACATGATTTCATTATTTTTTACAGATGAATAGTATTTCATTCTGTCCTTATACCACTTTTTGATGGGGCTATTTGGAGTTTTTGTTGTTTACTTCCTTATAAATTCTGCATATTAGCCCCATGTCAGAGGTAGAGTTTATAGGTATTTTCTCCCAATCCAAAGTTTATCTGTTCACTCTATTATGTCTTTTGATGTGAAAAAGCTTTGTAGGTTAATTAAGTCACATTTGCCTATTTTTGTCTTTTATTGCTTGTGGTTTTGAAGTATTAATTTTTACTCATAAATTCTTTGCTTGGACCAGCATCCAAAAGAGTTTTCCCTACATTTTCTTCTGATATTTTTGTAGTTTTGGGTCTTACATTCACGTTTTTAATCCATCTTGAGTTACTTTTTGTGTATGGCAAGAGACAAGTATCTAGTTTCACACTTCTACATATGGCAATCTAATTTTTTCAACATCATCTATTGAAAAGAGTGTTTATTCCCCAGTATATGTTTTTGTTGGCTTTATCAAAAATCAGTTGGTTGCAAGTATGTAGCTGTAAGTATGGAGTCTTTATTCCATTCCATTGATTAATATAATTATTTTTATATCAATACCATGCTGTTTTGATTACTATAGTTTGTAATATAATTTGAAGTCAGGCAATGTGATGCCTCTAACATTGTTCTTTTTCCCCAAGACTGTTTTGGCACTTTGGGCTCTTTTTTTGTTTCATATGAACCTTAGAATTGTTTTTTCTAATTCTGTGAAAAATGATGTTGGTATTTTGATAGTGATTGCACTGAATCTGTAGATTGCTTTGGTCAGTGTGGTCATTTTAACAATATTAATTCTTCTGATTCATGAGCATGGGATGTTTTTCAATTTGTTTGTGTCATCTAAAATTTCTTTCATCAGTGTTTTCTAGTTTTCCTTGCAGAGATCATTCACCTCCTTGGTTAGATATATTCCTAGGGTTTTTTTTTTTTTTAACTGTTGTAAATGGATGTCTTCTCAGCCTGATTGTTATTGGTATACAGAATTGCTTTTGATTTCTGTGTGTTGATTTTATACCCTAAAACTTTACTGAATTCATTTGTAAAATGCAGGAGTTTTTCAGTAGAGCTTTAGGGTTTTCTAGATATAAGATTATATCATCAGCAAACAGGAATAGTTTTGACTTCCTATTTTCTGATTTGGATGTCTTTTGCTTTCTAAAATTATTTAACATTGCCTTAACCTACCCATATGGCTGAATTTTAACACTGAAATTTTGTATAGAAATAGAGTTGCATTGTTCATGGTAGGGCCGTGTTCATTAAAATGTCATTAATACCACACTAAAAGCAAGGCTGAGCAAGATGACCAGAATAGGACCAGAAGGATCCTTCAACTGAGCTCTCCTAGTACAACTAGGGCAAAAGAGAGAACCCAGCCATATCTGGCACAGGGACCTTGCCCGGAGTTGTAGCTCAGGAAGCATAGGAAGGTGGTGGTTAGCTAGATACAGCATGTGATCCAGAGTGGTGGAAATATGACTCATCAGATGGGTAATTGTCAGCACAGGGATTAGCCAGCTGCCTGCCCCCTGTCCAGGATGGCAGGAAGCCTTTCTGGAGATTTTGGTTTGAGGAGGAAGCTGCACATTGAGTGGAAAGCTTACAAGAATGGGTGGACTCAAACTGTATACAGCAACCAGATTTGAATACTGATTGGAGAGGATTTGCCATCAATTTGGTGCCTAGCGAGACACCCATCCTGGGAAGGTCTCTGTGGCCAGGGAGCTGCCATTGTGGGAAGGTTTTGAGAAGGTCTTAGCAGGGGCCTAAAGCATAGCCATCTTAATTCCACCTGCTGGGATCAGAGCTCCACTCTTGGGACAGGCTGAGGGACTCCCTCACCCCATGGGAACTGGTGTCAGGGGACACTGTAAGGCCTGCCCTTGAAGGATTCTGGAGAGCTTAAAGATCCCAACCCAGCAAGATCTAAATGCTGAGGAAATAATCAGGTGCTTACCAAAGGCAACTAAGTTAGGAATAAGAATCGCAGAGGTTGCCAGCTGTGTTCTCCTGCTCCTAAAAAAAAAAAAACAACACAGTGCCACCTGGTGTCCCAGACACATATTGCAACATATATATATATATTGCAACATATATACTGCTATTAAAGTTGGTCCCTTCTGATATATATATATATTTATTTATATGCATATGTATATGCACATATGCATATATACATAAAATGCTAAGTATCCCCTGACACCAGTTCCCATTTATTATATACATATGCATATTTATAAATTTTTTGTATTTTTTATTACTTTGTTTATTCTTTATTGTTTTTCTCTTCTATGTTGTGGAGGTTGCTACAGTTTTGGGCTACTTGAGCTTTTTTTGTTTTGTTTTGTTGTGTCTTGTTTTGCTAATTTGTTTGGTTGGTTCTATTCTTAACTTCCATATTTACTTTCATCAAGAGCAAGGCTCCTGGAATTTTAGTCATGGTATATTAGCCTCATTTATTCTCTCTCTATATTCCACTTCTCTTCATTTTCTCTTTTAATAGAGACTCTTCTACTTTCCTCATCTTTTCTATATAAAGCACTCATGAAACAGCTAAGATATCACCTCCTTTTTTTGGTCATTCTTCTTTCTTTCCTTTTTCCTTTTCCCTCTCTCTTCCTTATTTGATACAGCTGTATTTTTAATTTTCTTTATCTATTCTTGTTTTATTTCATTCCTTTTCTTTTCCATCTTTTCTTTCATTGTTGGGTACTGGGGTGGCATGACTGTGGACTGGCGGGGAGGCACAAAAGTAGTCTGGCTCAAGGAGGGCCAAGTGATCATGTTTTAGGGAGCACTTCTACTTTTGGCCCTGGGAAGACAATATTGGCAAGTCCACACTGTAGAATTTTTCTATTTCTATTTCATTTTTATTTATTTTTTCCTTCTTGTTTTTTATTTTTTCTCTTTTCTTTCTTTTCCTATTTTTGGCAGAGGAAGAATTTGGCTTTGCTCAGGCTGGTAAGGAGTTCCTGATTTCGGGGAACCTAGACCCTCAAAATTCTTGAATTACAGGCATGGTTTTGACACCATGCCAATCAATACGATTTATTCTACCACTCTGATTCTCTCTTCCTGTACTCATTCTCTCCTGTTCTTCCATTCTTTTCTTTCATCCCCCTTTCCTTCTTTTTCTTTTCTTTTTCTCTTTTCTTCTTTTTTCTTCTTTCTTTTCCTCTTGTTTCTCCCTCCTTGAACTTTACTGTTGTCTTCCTTTTGACCTAAGCTCTGAGACAAGGTAATTTGAAGCAAAGAAGGAAGTAAGACGAAAAAGGAGAACAAGGAGGCAAACAAGAAGAAAGAACACATGAGGAAGAACCAAAAGAAAAATTTAGGCAACATGAAAAACCCAAACAGAACAATTCCCCCACAGGATCATGAGGCAGTTATGCAGAAGACTTCACCCATAAAGAATTAATGGATTTCACAGAAAGAGAATTTAAAATATGGATAATAAAGACAATAAAAGGATGAATGAGAAAATGTAAAGACAGAACCAAAAGTCAGATGAGAGATATATACAATATAGAAAGGATATGGTGGAGCTTAAGAAAATGAAGGAGACAATCAAGGAATGTAAAGATGCAGAAGAAAGTATCAAAAATGGAGAAGGAACTTCAGAGCTAGAGGGTAAAGTTTTTGAGTTAACCCAGGTAGTCAAAAAGGCAGAAAAGAAGACAAGGAAAGCCGAACAGGTGCTTGGAGAACTACGAGACTCCAGGAAGTGTTCAAACATACGAATAATAGGGATCCCTTAAGGAGAAGAAGATTGTCCCAAAGGAATGGAAGCCCTACTAGAGACTATCATAAATGAAAACTTTCCAGGTTTTACTAAAGATCCTGACACACCCCTTTCAAATGGATATTGAACCCAGGGCATTTCAACTCAAGCAGAGCTTCTCCAAGACACCTTGTAATGAACTTGTCCAAAGTCAAGATTAAAGAAAAAATTCTGCAAGCAGCCAAGAGTAAGGGTCAACTGACCTACAGAGGCAGAGCCATTAGGATGACAGCAGACTTTTCAACTAAAACCTTACAAGCCCAAAGAGCATGGTCATCCACCTTTAACATTCTTAAACAAAACAATTTCCAGCCCAGAATTCTGTATCCTGCTAACGTAAGCTTCAAAATTGATGGAGAAATCAAATCTTTTGCAGATATACAAACATTGAGGAAATTTGCCACAACAAGATGAGCTCTACAGGAAATACTTAGACCTATTCTCAACACAGACCATCATAATGGACCACCAACAAAATAAACACTCTGAAGTTAACAGTTAAAACTTAGCTTTCACAATGGCTCAAAGGACAAAACTACACAACAGACTTTTACAAAATAAAATGAATAGAACTCCACCACACTTACCAATTTTTTTCAATAAATGTCAATGATTGAATTAACCACTGAAGAGGCATAGGCTGGCAGACTGGATGAAAAAGCACAAGCCATCCATATGCTGTGTCTAGGAAATACACCTAGCCTTGAAGACAAATCAAGACTCAGGGTTAAGGGATGGAAAACAGTATTGCAAGCATACAGAAATCAGAAGAAAGGAGGGGTTGTGATCTTGTTTTCAGATACAAACAGATTTAAAGCAACTAAAGTTAAGAAGACAAAGATGGACATTTTATACTGGTCAAAGGAACAATACAATAAGAAGACATTTCAATTTTAAGTATTTATGCACCCAACTTAAATGCTCCCAGATTTCTGAAACAGACCTTGATGGGTCTGAGCAATATGATATCCCATAACACAATCATAACCAGGATCTTTAACACCCCTCTGACAGAAATGGACAGATCCTCTAAACAGAAACTAAACAAAGATACAAAAGACTTAAATGTGTCTCTAGAACAAATGGGATTAATAGACACATCAGAACACACCATTCCAAAGGTAAAGAATGTACATTTTTCTCATCAGCCCATGGTATGTATTTCAAAATTGACCACATCCTAGGATACAAATCAAACCTCAGCAAAATTAAAAGAATAGAAATTATATCTTGTATCTTCTTAGATCACAAGGCAATAAAGGTGAAACTCAACTCTAACAAAAATGTTCATCCCCACACAAAGGCATGGAAATTACACAATTTTATGCTGAATGACAATTGGGTTCAGGAAGAAATAAAAGAGGAATTTATTAAATTCCTCAAACACAATAACAATGAAGGCACAAGTTACCAAAATCTGGGATGCAGCAAAAGCATTCTTAAGAGGGAAATTTATCACATTAGACACCTACATTCAAAAAACAGAAACAGAGCACATCAACAAACTCAGTAACCATCTTAGGGAATTGGAAAAGAACAATCTAATCCCAAATCCAGCAGAAGAAAAGAAGTAACCAAAATTAAATCAGAGATTAATGAAATTGAAAACAAAAGAATCATTCAGAGAATTAATGAAACAAAAAGTTTTTTTAAAAAAAATAAATTGATAAACCTTTGGCCAGATTAACTAGAAACAGACAAGTAAAATCTCTCATAACCTCAGTCAGAACAGAGAAAGGGCAAATAACAATGATCCAATTTAGATAACAGACATGTTAACAGATGATACAAGAGATCATCTCTGAGTACTACAAGAAACTCTATGCCCAGAAATTTGACAATGTGGAGTAGATGAATCAATACCTGTAATTGCACCCTATCCCTAGGCTTAAGCAATAAGAAATAGATCTTTTAAATAGACTGGTTTCAAGAACTGAAATTGAAGAAACAATAAAAAATCTCCCAACAAAAAAATTCTCTGGTCTGGATGGCTTCACACCAGAATTCTATCAAACCTTCAAAGAAGAGCTTATACCTGTGTTGTGGAAATTATTTCCAAAAAATTGAGAAGGAAGGAATCTTCCCCAACACATTCTACAAAGCAAATATCACCCTGATACCAAAACCAGGAAAAGACTCAACTAAAAAAGAGAACTTCAGACTAATTTCACTAATAAATATAGATGCAAAAATTCTCAATAAAATCTTAGCCAATAGATTACAGCTACACATTAAAAAAATCTTTCATCATGATCAAGTAGGTTTCATTCCTGAGATGCAAGGCTGATTTAATATATGCAAGTCCATAAACATAATTCACCATATCAAAAGAAGCAAAAACAAAGACCATATAATCCTCTCAGTAGATGCAAAAAAAAAAAAATTCAATAAAATTTAGCATCCTTTTCTAATTAGAATACTTAAGAATACAGGCATAGGTGGTACATTTCTTAAACTGATTGAAGCCATCTATGACAAACCCACAGCTAATATTTTATTGAATGGAATAAAAGTGAAAGCTTTTCCACTTAGAAATGGAATCAGATAAGGTTGTCCTCTGTCTCTATTTCTATTCAACATAGTGCTGGAAGTTCTAGCCAATACGATCAGGCAAAAGAAAGGGCATCCAAGTGGGTGCAGAGGAGGTCAAACTCTTGCTCTTTGCCACCGATATGATCTTAGAGAACCCCAAGGACTCAACAACAAGATTCCTGGAAGTGATCAAAAAGATTCCTAGAAGTGATCAATGTCCACAGATCAGTAGCTTTTGTATATGCCAGTAACAGCCAAGATGAGAAGCTAATCAAGGACACAATTCCCTTCACAGTGGCTTCAAAAAAAATTAAATACCTAGGAATATACATAACAAAAGAGGTAAAGGACCTCTACAAAGGAAATTACAAAACCCTAAGAAAAGAAATAGCAGAAGATATTAACAAATGGAATAACATACCATGCTCATGGCTGGGAAGAATCAACATTGTGAAAACGTCTGTTCTTCACATTTATAAGAGGAACTTTAGGTAACAAATGCAATCAGTGTATCTTAATTCGTTGTACCTTCAATGAATCCCAAGCAAGAAAAAAAATTTATACCACACTAAAGGAGTCACATCTCTATATATGCTCACCTCCCATTTTGCTATAGAAATTTGTTTAAAACACAGTACAGCTATCACTGATTTACAAGATGTACTTCTCTCTAGATAGCTATATTTAAACCAAGCCGTCAAATTCAGAATGTCACCTTAATACACAGAAGTGTTCAAAAGTTGCCCCTGCTCAAAGTTTAATGCATATTCAAATACATAAAGTTTAACTACATGGAACAGTTTAAAAGAAAGTTAAATATTTTTAGTCTAATTGTAAGAAATTCCTGAAAAAAATGCAGAACCAACACCAGAAGGAATTCTCTACTTACCAGTCCCACCTTCATGCAGTGACCACAGATAATTACAGAATATTTCTTTACTTTCTCCCTGAATCACCTTTTGGGCCATACAGAGTCAATGGTGGGGGGATGCGCAATAAACTCTCTCTCTTCAGCCTTCCTTGGTTAACTTTTCTATCCCTATTTCTCTTTTTTTCTCCTTAGGGCTCAGCTCCATTCTGCTGGCACTTACTTGGACAAAGCCCTATGGACCTCATACTCCAACGGGATTTTCTCTGTCCAATGTGCCTTTTAAAAGTCTTCGTCAGGGCTCAGGCTTAGGTCTTTTTAATTCTTCAAAGTGGGGCATTTAAAACACAACACAACTCTTTTCTTGCTAACTTAGATGGCATCACAAAGCAGAACAGCTAGAACAGAGGCCCTGAGGCAGGAGGGGACCTGGATATCTTCTAGGAACAGTGTGGAGGTCAGGAGGACAGGAGTAGAGTGAGCAAGTGAGAAGAGATGAGGGGGACCAGACTGTGCAGGGCCATCATAGGATCACCTTGTGGACTTTAAATATTTACTCTGAGGAGCCAGCACTGGGCTTTGAGCAGAGAAGTGTCATGCTGAGACTTAATGCCTTAATAGATCCCTCTGGCTCTGTATTGATGAGTGACTATGAGGAGATAAAGGTGGAAGCAAGGAATTTAGTTAGAAGGCAATTGTAACAGCCCTGGTGATGGTGAATTGAACTAAGGTGATTAGTGGAGGTGGTCAGAAAATAGACAAATTTGGGGCCTATTTTGAAAGTTGAAAAATGAACCAACAGTGTTTCCCGGTGGATTGGATTTGGATGGTGAAAGAAATGAAAGTGTCAAAAATGATGCTAGTCTCCTATTTTGGTCATTCAATGGATTGTGTTATTTCCTTAACAAAATACGTGAGAAACTTCTGTATAGGAAAAAAGTTTGTCTTAATATATTTCAGAATTGTAATGTCAGTAAAAAAAGAGGCCTAGATTGAGCCTAATTCCAAATCCCAGTCCATAGAGTAAGAATATGTTTCTTCTGGACATAATACTGTGATATCTTCACTTTGAGAATTTGCGGACTTAGTATGTTTAATGATGCCCTTTTCAAAGCATAGCCAAATTATTACTTTGTGAGAACTTTGTTAGCATCCTATAAATATAACTGGGAATTAAAGATTTTTAATTGGAATTGAAATTTTAAGGAATTGAAGATTTTTCTTATTTATTTATAAATAACGCCTCTTATTTTTAAGGCCCTAACCAACACATTTATATCTTGCTTTTGAAGACTATTCTGAGTCTACTTAATTCAAGTGTTCAGGATGTGGCTGTGGGAACCTATGTTCCACAGCACATTTCTTCTGAAGAATTCTCAGCTCATGCCATTTCAAGATTATACCTCACTAAAATCTTGTAATGAGGATTGATCTTCTTATTTCTCGTCTTTAATATTTAGTACCACTTGAATAGCCTTATCATTAATGAAAAGTTAGATGCTAGTTTATTTAAGGTATAAGGTGCCTGAAATTCTGTGGTTTCACATGGTCAAAGGTATTTTTTCCTTAATTAGAGCTTAAAGTCATGTGGCAATGTGTAAAAATAAAATATAATTTGAATAAGCTGATAGTTTTTGGACCTGACATAAAAAATAAATTTGACAAACTCCCAAAAAGCTGCTCATTTTTTCCATCTTCTCATGTCTCACCTGCTGCTGAGCCAGGGGACCTCTGGCCCGTTCTTCTCACACCACCCTCTCAGAGAAACATGCTACGTCCTTGTCACCAGATTCTTCTTTGACCCTTGTTCCCCTGGCTTTTTTCCCATATATGGTAGGAATGAATAGTTTTAAGATTTATCAACAAATAATGTATGGTTTTTACCTTTCCCAAAGAACAGGTATTATGTAATTAAATAACACATAGAGCTGATAGTGTTACAGATTCATTCCATCCTGTTTAAAAAAAAAAAAAAAAGAGTATTCTAGCTTGCCATATTATCCCATATTATCAAGTGATCATCATATGATCAAGTGATTTCAGTCTTGGAAAAGCCCAAGGAATATATTTGCAAGCATTTGCTAGTCTTATATTTTGTTCAAGACTGGGTGACCTGTGGGCGAGGGGGTGGTGGAGGGGAAACAGAAGTTCCTGTACAGCTGATCTCACATGCTATAAAAGTTTTCTCAAAGGTAGAAGATATAGGACAGGCACAGGGGCTCATGCATGTGATCCTAGTACTTTGGGAGGCTGAGGCAAAAGGATCCCTTGAGCCCAAGAGTTTGAGACTTATCTGAAGAGGGTGGTGGGTTCGAACCCGGCCCCAGCCAAACTGCAACAAAAAATAGCCAGGCATTGTGGTGGGTGCCTGTAGTTCTAGCTACTCCGAAGGCTGAGGCTACAGAATTGCCTAAGCCCAAGAGCTGGAGGTTGCTGTGAGCTGTGATGCCACAGCGCTCTACCAAGCGTGATAAAAGTGACTCTGTCTCTAAAAAAAAAAAAAAAAACAAGAATAGAAAAATTAGCCAGATGCTGTGGCAGGAGGCTGAGGCAGGAGGATTGCTTGAGCCAAAGGGTTTGAGGTTGCTCTGAGCTAGGCTGAGGCTGCAGCACTCTAACCTGGGTGAAAGCGAGGCTCTGGTACCAGGTACATGCAGGTATTATAGGCATCAGGGACACTGGGAAAACTTAACCTGGGAGCAGCACGAATTAGAAGATGTTTTTGTTTCTTTAAAATTCGCACAAAAATTAGATGGATTTCTTTTTATTCTTCAAGTCATGCACGTTGTATTTCCCACTTTATTAGTAAACTCAGAAGTTCCTCATCCCTGTAAGTAGTCCTGCCGTCCTTCCTGTTGTGCTACAATCTAAATACAGTCTTTTTATCTTGTTCTTATTTGTCCCTTAGCATCTCCAGTGGTGTCTGTCCATTACCTCTGTAATCCACCATACTTCTCTCTGTTCCTATTGCCACGGCTCCCCATTCACAGTCACAGAAGAGCATCCTCTCTGATGTTGTCCATTCATTCATCTAGAATTTTGAGTTTCTCCTCTATCCCTGTGCCAGCTACTGGGGACACAAACACAAATGACTTCCTTGACCTCGGTCACAGTCTAGTCTAACTTAGGCTTACAAAGAAATACCACCTTATTATATTCCTAAAACTATTTTGGAAAAAAGTCATTATATCATTGGGCAGTGCCTGTGGCTCAGTAAGTGGGGTGCTGGCCCCATATGCCAGAGGTGGTGGGTTCAAACCCAACCCCGGCCAAAAACTGCAAAAAAAAAAAAAAAAAAAAGTCATTATGTCATCTTTAGATATGCTCTTATTTTTCCCAGTTATCAATATTTTAAAAATAAGTTAAATAACTGTTCATATTTTATCATTTTCTGGTTAATTTCACTCGTAATTAACAGTATAAGCTTAGTTTTCCCTTCAAAATCTACATTTTCTAAGTTGTATGTTACTTTTGGTAGCTAGCTTTCATTGACCAATGTCTCTTAGTAGAATTAATGCACCTCTTTAAGAACAACTCTCCATGCATGAGCAGTTCCATTATTTGTGAAGGAAGGTCTGGACATTCAGATCTGAGTTTGTGTATGTATATTCTTCCTGAATTCAGAGTTAATAGTCTGACTTAGCCTATCATTTCCAAGCAATGAATGGGAACAATTGCTTCTATGGCTCCTTTTCCTAAATCTGTTTAGGAGAGGGAATTTTCAAAGGAAAGAAGATGAATGTTTTATGAGTAATCATGAGATAGAGCTGTGTTGCTTATTGTTATTCTCTTTCACTTCCAGCTACAAGAAAACTCATGAAACCCTGAGTCACGCAGGACAGAAGGCTACTGCGGCTTTCAGCAATGTGGGGACGGCCATCAGCAAGAAGTTTGGAGACATGAGGTACTGTGGGAAAGAACCCTGGGAACAGTGCCGAGCCCTTGGCTTTCTGATTGAAGGGAACGTTATCTATTGGCCGGTCTTCTTAACTTTTTTTTTTTAATTTAATAGATAAAAATGTTCCATGGCTGATTACATGTTACATGGCTGATTACATGATTGATGACTAAGATACATTTTTATATTGGGACGTTTTTTGCCTCAAGGTCAGTTTAGAGGTCCTTAGTCCTACAAATGCCCTTTTCACTAGAACCCAACCTAGTCAAAATAGAAGGTAGAGGGTAACCAGTAAGGGAGATTTTAAAAGAATGTAGCAACATTTAATCTTACTAGCTAAAATTTAAATGGTAAGTGAAAATATACATTCAGTAGAGTATCTAATAAACTGCTCTTGGTTATATATTTTTATATATTTATCCAGTATTTTTTGTGCTAAATACACATATGTTTATTCTTTTGTTCAAATAAGGTACCATATAATATTTACTTTTTTATGTTTTTTTCTTCATTTAGCAATATGTTGTGAAGATCTTAAAATTCATTACACCTTTATTTTTTTAAGTGCCCTCCTTCATGATGCAATAGCTGCATTTTTAATGTCTTTATTACTTTAACTCTATTGCAAGGCTATAGCAATGCTGTTAGACAAATACCCTTGTACATTTGATTATTTTTATGATTTCACTATCATATAAACTAAGAGCAAACATCAAGGTTAATTTTGAACTGAGAACCAAAATGCCTCGCTGTAGGCATCAGAAAAAAAATGTAGTATTGGTTGGCCACTTTTATTTTTCATATATGTATGAGGAAGCTATATAGAATTATTAGTCTTGGAGTTTTTGCTTGTTTAAATACCTATCATAGTTTATCTTGAATTTGGTTAATATTCTTTGGGAAATTTCTCTTCAGAAATCAGTTTCATTTTTCTCTCTAGAAACCAAATTTATATTTAAAAAATGTTTCAAGTGCATTTTATTTTATTTTGTATTATTATTATTTTTGAGATAGAATCTCACTATGTCACCCTCAGTAGAGTGCTATGGTGTCACAGCTCACAGCAACCTCAAACTCCTGGGGGTTAAGTGATTCTCTTGCCTCAGCCTCCCAAGTAGCGGGGATTAGAGGTGTCCACCACAACTCCCAGCTATTTTTTTCTTGCCATTGTCATTGTTGTTTAGCTGGCCCAGGCTGGGTTCAAACCCACCAGCCTCAGTGTATATGGTCAGCGCCCTACCCACTGAGCTACGAGCGCTGCCCTGCAAATACATTTTAAGTTTCTTCTTTTTTAAAAGAAATCTGTGCTTATTTATTTTCCTGGATTCTTAAACTATTACTTTTTGATAAAAATAAAAAGCTTTTGATATGTAAAGGAAAATATTTGTGTTTGAATTTTTATATTTATGTTTACATATATGTGTATCTTATTTTTTTTACTTCAAAAATTGCTGGATTATGCCTAATATTCATGAACCATCTTATCAATTAGGCATTCCCAAGGTCAGAGTTAAATAAGGACATGTGCGTGAGTTTGAGTATGTTGTTTTATCTTCATTTTTACTAATACCCCCACAGCAAAAAGCAAGTAAAATTTTTCTTTCTTTTTTTTTTTTTAAATTTATTTTATTTATTTATTTATTTTTGCAGTTGGGCCGGGGCTGGGTTTGAACCCGCCACCCTTGGGACATGGGGCCGGCGCCCTACTCGCTGAGCCACAGGTGCCGCCCCAAGTAAAATTTTTCGAGGCAGGTGTGAGGAACTGGTAAACCTTCTGGATTATTGCTTACCCCTAATTGTATTACAAATAAAATTGGCAATTCATTCTAATGGTATTATAATATTTATCTAAAGTAATTAAATAATCCCTTAAAACAGGAAACATCCCATTACCTGTTATGTCCGAGAACATATATTTGGCCATAGTTATAAAATTTGATTTCTACATACTTAGTTGAAATCTTTCACTTGAACACTGGAAATTCAGCATATCACTGCTAACTGGAATAGTGTTTCAGCATCTTTAGGGGACCTTACCAAACACAAATGAAGAATACATATTCCCAGATTGTACCTCTCAGAGATCGTGCCTCAGTACAAGGAGGCCTGGGGGTGAAGTCTAGGCATAGGAGTCTGTAACAGGCTCCCAGGTAATTCTGCTTCAGGTGATTAGGATATGAGGAAGTCGGATGGGACTCATCTCTTCTCTTCCCGGGTGTTCTCATTTGTGAAATGGCGGTAAGAGTAATAGCATCATTCAGATACTATGAAAGTAGCAGAAGAGAGCGTGGCATGTATTATGCGCTCAATAAATACTAGTTTTTCTCTTTATTAAATGGCCGTCTCAGTTACAAGGTGATCCAATATCATGGAAACCGGGGAGAGTCCACTCACAGGAGCCCATTGTATTTCATAAAGGCTCTGCTGATTGTTCCAAATAGTGAAGAATGAAGACTAGTTTCACATTTGTGCTCCATTGACACTCATGTTCATGCACTAATTGGGTAGAGTATCCAGGTTGTCTTGATTACCTTTCCTGCTGTTTCAGTGTGGTTTTGTTTCAGCAGAACGAGTAACCTATTTCCCAGGAGATCCGAACTTTTTATGAATTACTACTCCATGTACAGAATGTAATATCTTTATTATCAACTGTGGATAAAAATATAGGAAAATGTAGCTTATGTTACTTGGTATAATTCTAAAATACTTTGATGAGTTTGAGAAATTCCAACTTATAGTTCAATATAATATTTTACATTTTTATATTTCTCTGAAACCCTATCTAACCTTGTATAAAAATGAGGATAACTCTTGGCGAAAGCAACAAGTTTTGCAAAGAATTTTTAGTTTTACGTTATGCTAAAGCAAGTAATATACATAAAAGTCACTTTGAAGTTGCTTAAGTTTAATTAAAGAGTCTTAACTGAGAATATTTAGTAAATTTTGATTTTTTGTTCAAATTAATGTGCCGTTTATAAAATGTTAATGGAGAAGTATTAAAATTTTATCATAGATATTTTATTAAAACTTTTTTTTTGGTTAAAAAGTTATTCTATATTTTTATTAGTTACATGAAAACTCTCTTGTGCATTCTTGAAAGAAATTTCTAAACTTGTTCAAAAAGATTGCCAGCAAAACTCAGATATCTTGCAAGAAAAAAGATACTTCTCAGTTTTTTATTAAAATAATTCCAATGAGTACTTACAGTAAGATTTTGCAGATCTAGAGTTTAGACCTTTTGATAACTGGATGAAAAGCACTGTGTCAGGATTTAATTTATATGTTTTATAAAAATAAATTATATCTCCCAAGCAAAGTAAGATTTTCAATTTAACCTGATTGTCATCTTGCCTCATCTTCTCCATCTGTAAAATAACATTGTTAATACCTGCATGACCAAAGTATTTCCTGTGAAGTTAAAATGAGGTCACATTAAAGTACTCTGAATAAATACTGTTGGAATCATTCTTACAATACTGTTGACATCTTCTTGGAATTTCTCAGTGAATTTGTTCAAACTGTGGTCCAGTGGGGTGAAATGTTTGAAGAAGGCATGTAATTTTTTAGACAGTCTAATACAGTAAAACCTCTGTAGTTGACCACCTCCCTACATTGACCACCTCTATAAATTGACCTAATTTTCATGAGCTGGGCATGCACCACCTGTACTCAATGGAAGTTCCTTACATTGACCACCTCCGTATGTTACCTTAGTTGTTACAGTCCCAAAGCTGGTCAACTTATAGAGGTTAGAAGCAAAATTTATACTAAGTTGGTAAAATAATCTGTAAGATACATTAAAAAGTCAGTATACTCAGAAAAGAGGACAGAATGGTGCTACCAATCTTTGCTTTGGGGCTCTGGAAGGGGCGGCGAGGGCAGTGGTGGTTGTGAACCTCCTTGCTAACTCTGCTTTGCTTTCTCCCCATGCTGCTGGGCTGCAGGTCTCACTCCATCGGGTAAGCGCCACGTGGCTACGTGAGGGGCTCTGCCCACTCCTTGTCTGCCCCCCTTGCTGCCTGGGGTTCATTTCTTTCCCACTATGCCTGAATCAGATGGACTCTCTTTGGCAGAGCATGTTCATGACCAGGAAGATACAGATCATAGGGCACCTACTATGTCTGAATTTATTTAAGGACATTTATCTCATTGCTGGATCATTTACACCGATTTCACTCGCTGAGCAATCTCTTAGGAATCTTTTTCTGTGCCATTGCTTCCTACTTTGGCAGAGGTCCTTAGAATTGAAAGAAGAATAAAAAAAGAAAAGTGGTGGCAGAGAGGTGGATTTTTAAATAAAACTTCTAGAAAGTAGGCTCGGCGCCTGTGGCTCAACGGGCTAAGGCGCCAGCCACGTACGCCTGAGCTGGCAGGTTCGAATCCAGCCCGGACCCACCAAACAACAATGACGGCTGCAACCAAAAAATGGCCGGGCGTTGTGGCGGGCGCCTGTAGTCCCAGCTACTTGGGAGGCGGAGGCAAGAGACTCGCTTGAGCCCAGGAATTGGAGGTTGCTGTGAACTGTGATGCCATGGCACTCTCTCCAGGGTGACAGCTAGAGGCTCTGTCTCAAAAAAGAAAAAAAACTTCTAGAAAGTAAAGTTGAGAAACAGAAAATTGCTT
>CAUYRH010048608.1:0-15127 GCA_963574655.1 Perodicticus potto | reverse complement strand
GCATCACAGCTCACAGCAACCTCCAATTCCTGGGCTCAAGCGAGTCTCTTGCCTCCACCTCCCAAGTAGCTGGGACTACAGGCGCCCGCCACAACGCCCGGCCATTTTTTGGTTGCAGCCGTCATTGTTGTTTGGCAGGCCTGGACTGGATTCGAACCCACCAGCTCAGGTGTACATGGGTGGCACCTTAGCCCGTTGAGCCAGAGGTGCCGAGCCAGTTTCGTTCCTTTTCAAGGCTGAACAATACTCCACTGTGTGGAGAGACTGCACTTGGCTCGTCTGTCTGTCAGTGGACATCTGGGCTGTTTCCACATTTCAGCCATTGTGAGCCATGTGGCGCTGAACATGTGTATACGGGGATACATCTCCAAGTCCCTGCTCTTGCTTCTTTTGGCCCCAGACCTAGCAGCGGACCCTGTGTTTTACGTCTTAAGGCCCAAACTGCTCTTCACAGCAGCTGTCCACTGCAACACTCCCCATGGTACATGAGGGTCCTGCTTCTTCAGATCCTGTTGTTACTTGATGGCTTTTGTTGTTACTTTTTTTTTTTTTTTTTTTGAGACAGAGCCTCAAGCTGTCACCCTGGATAGAGTGTGGTGGCGTCACAGCTCAAAGCAACCCTCAATTCCTGGGCTCAAGCGAGTCTTCTGCCTCCGCCTCCCAAGTAGCTGGGACTCCAGGCATCCGCCACAATGCCTGGCCATTTTTTGGTTGCAGCCGTCATTGTTGTTTGGCGGGCGCGGGCTGGATTTGAATCCGCCAGCTTAGGTGTACGCAGCTGGCGCCTTAGCCTGTTGAGCCACAGGCGCCAAGCCTGTTGTTACTTTTTGATAGGAGCCCTCCTAGTGGGTCTGAGGTAGAATTTTGGGGGTTCTGTTTGTGTTTTCTCTCTCTCTTTTTTTTTTTTTGAGATGAGGTCTCACTCTGGCTCAGGCTGGTCTTGAACCTGTGAGCTCAGGCAGTTCACCTGCCTCAGTTCATTTTTTTTGTAGAGACAGAGTCTCACTTTATCGCCCTTGGTAGAGTGCCGTGGCATCACACAGCTCACAGCAACCTCCAACTCCTGGGCTTAGGTGATTTCTTGCCTCAGCCTCCTAAGTAGCTGGGACTACAGGCGCCTGCCACAACACCTGGCTATTTTTCTGTTTAGCAGTTCAGCTGAGGCTGGGTTTGAACCCGCCACCTTTGGTATATGGGGGCTGGCGCCCTACTCAGTGAGCCACAGGCACCACCCCTGTGTGTGTGTTTTTTTTGTTGTTGTTTTTTTTGAGTTTTGTTGTTTTTTTTTTTTTTGGTTGAGACAGAGTTTCACTTTATCATCCTCAGTAGAGTTCTGTGGCATTACAGCTCACAGCAACCTCCAACTCCTGGGCTTAGGAGATTCTCTTGCCTCAGCCTCCCCAGTAGCTGGGGAGCTCGCCCAGCTATTTTTTTGTTGCAGTTTGGCCGAGGCCAGGTTTGAACCCACCACCCTTGGTGTGTGGGGCTGGCGCCCTACCCACTGTGCCACAGGCGCCACCCATGTTTTCTTAATGATTGGTGCTGCTGAGCCTGATTGGGTACACACTGGCCATTTGCACGTGGAAGCTGGTGAACGCGGTTAGGCTGTCCCTAGAAGGCTGTCTCCAAAGCTCTCCTCAACATTGCCTGCCTCACCAATTGCTGGGCAGAAATGACACTGGGTCTTTTCAGTGGGTGGTTAGTGAAAGGAAAGCGCAGCCAATTACTATTCCTTCTGCTCCTCTCGTAGGATATGCCAGTGGTTGGGAGGAGCGGGAAGAGCTTCAGCTATAGCCAGGACATTGTGCTGCTGCTTCTGACTGATGGTGCCCTGTTCCACCTGCAGAGTGTCACGGCCTATGCCCTCATGGGGAAAATCTCCCCTGTGACTTTCAGGTGAGCAGAGATGTATTATGTCCACTTGCAGAGAAGACAAGAAACCTGGGTATTTTTAGAAACAATAATTGCAATTCTCTTCCACAGTGAGGACTGTGGTCACACACCCTAAGTGCTATATACCATTTTGTGCTGATACTGCTTGAAATGCAAATGGTAAAGTGTATGAAATAGATTTTTAGGGGAATTTCCCTTTTTTTTTTTTTGAGACAGAGTCTCACTTTGTCACCCTTTGGTAGAGTGCTGCTGTGGCGTCACAGCTCACAGCAACCTCTAGCTCTTGGGGTTAGGCGATTCTTGCCTCAGCCTCCCGAGTAGCTGGGACTACAGGCACCTGCCACAAGGCCTGGCTATTTTTCGTTACAGTTTTGCCGGGGCCGGGTTCGAACCAGTCATCCTCGGTATATGGGGCCGGCACCCTGCCCACTGAGCCACAGGCACCACCCAAGGGAATTTCCACTAGAAGTCTTTACATTAGAAGTTCTTTGAAATTGTTTGAGTATTTTTTTGTCTAGAACAGCATGGTCAAGAGACTTATCTGCTCCAGACATGGTGGCTCACCCTTGTAATCACAACACCATGGGAGGATCACTTGAGGCCGGGAGTTGGAGACCAGGCTGGGCAGCACAGTGAGACCCTGTCTCTAATACTAACATGTCTACACTTGTTGGGTATGGTGTTTCATTGCTGCCCAGTGTGGGGCCACTGGCCACATGAAGAGTGGCGAATGCAGTGAAGAGCCAAATTCTTACTTTTATTTAATTATAATCAGTTTAAATTTTTTTTTTTTAGAGACAGAGTCACTTTATCGCCCTTGGTAGAGTGTCATCACAGCTCACAGCAACCTCCAACTCCTGGGCTTAGGTGATTCTCTTGCCTCAGCCTCCCAAATAGCTGGGACTACAGGCACCTGCCACAATGCCCGGCTATTTTTTGTTGCAGTTTGGCCGGGGTCGGGTTCGAACCCACCACCCTCAGTATATGGGGCTGGCACCCTACTCACTGAGCCACAGGCGCTGCCCCAATCAGTTTAAATTTGAATAGACGTGTATGGCCAGTGGCTCCAGGATGAGGCAGTGTGGCTCGGACTCTAAGGAGAGCTCAAGACCCATTAGCTTCTTCTCACGTGTCTTACTGGACAAATTTAATGAAAGTACAATTTAAAGACAGGGGAGTTCTTAGTCGCAAATAAAAATGAGTGACTTTGGTCACCCGTGGGTGGGCATAGAGCCACATCACACTGTCACGTATGTGGGGCCTTTTCTGTCTAACTTTTGGGCTGCTGCGGAGGAGGTAGAAGTGGACTTGGCTGAATTGTGCCACATCGTCCAGGCTCCTGTGGCAGTGGCCCCAGCTACCCAGGGACATGCAGGGCCACTGTCAGGAGTAGCTCTCCGTCCTCTGCCTCCTCCCTGTGTGAGTCAGTGCGGCAGACATACCAGCTGTCAGCAGCACCTGAGAGGAGGCTGTGTTCTGCAGACTTAGGAGCAAAGTGTCCTCCCGCCAGTGGGGCCTGTACCCACGCCGTCACCGCCACGCACCTCTGTTGTCCTTCCAGAGTGGGATATCTGCAGCAACAGTGACAGTCCGGGTCTCTGAAGTTTCTGAGACTCACAGTAGCCTTTTGGGCTTGATTGCTGTGTCTGCCTCACCAGGTTGTTTATTTTTGGAGCCAGGAATCATTAACACATGTCCCTGAAACAGTTTTTTACTGATACTTAGTGATCCATAAAGATGGTTCAAAAAAAGACAACAGAAAACCAATTATTGGTTTTTTCTTTTTTTCTTTTTTTTTTTTTTTAGAGACAGAGTCTTATTTTGTCGCCTTCAGTAGAGTGCCGTAGCATCACAGGTCACAGCAACCTCCAGCTCTTGGGCTTAGGCGATTTTCCTGCCTCAGCCTCCTGAGTATCTGGGACTACAGGCGCCCGCCATAACACCCGGCTATTTTTTTGTTGCAGTTTGGCCGGGGCTGGGTTTGAGCCCTCCACCCTTGGTATATGGGGCCGGTGCCCTACTCACTGAGCCACAGGCGCCGCCCCAGAAAACCAATTATTGTTTTTTGTTTTTTGTTTTTTGAGACAGAGCCTCAAGCTGTCACCCTGGATAGAGTGCAGTGGCATCACAGCTCCCAGCAACCTCCAATTCCTGGGCTCAAGCGAGTCTCCTGCCTCCGCCTCCTAAGTAGCTGGGACTATAGGCGCCCGCCACAACGCCGGCCATTTTTTGGTTGCAGCCGTCATTGTTGTTTGGCGGGCCCGGGCTGGATTCGAACCCGCCAACTCAGGTGTATGTGGCTGGCACTGAGCCCCAATTATTGTTTTAATAGTATTTTTGTTTTATTCATTTTATAAGAGCGATGAATAAAGGACTCATTGTAGAAAGTTTGGAAAAGGCAGAAAAATGCAAAAAAAAGTTTACATTATGCATATGCATTTCTCTTTAACCAAAGAGAAACCACGGTTAGTGTTTTAGTGTATTTCATATAACATTTAGTTTGACAAAGCCCTAATACTGTATACAGGGTGCCGTATTCACCTAAGCCATCCCCTTAAGGAACTGTTCTTAAATGCTAGCAAGGGATTGCAGGTCTGTGGAAGGTTTTCCCATTCTTCACTGAGCTGCTGCAGTATTTAGGGGAAACTTTCACAACGTCTGTAATTTGCTAGAACGAAGCAGATGTGGCCGCGTAGTCATTAAGTAGGGGTCACAGTACAGCCGCTTCTCAGCTTCTCCACTTGACATTACTCACAATAAAAAGGACCCCAACAGAAAAGGATCGAGGGGTCAAGCTGGCCCCCTTGCAGCTGTGAATGCCTGGCAGCGAGACCCCCACTCTACCCCAGCAGCCATGGCCCCTGTGGACAGGCCAGCATACAAGCCTCCCTCTGCTCTTGCCACAGTGTTGCCAGCACGGTGAAGCATGCCTTGTCCATCTGGCTCAGCATCATAGTTTTTGGCAACAAAATCACCAGCCTGTCAGCCATCGGCACTGTCCTGGTGACAGCCGGCGTCTTGCTCTACAACAGGGCCAAGCAGCACCAGCAGGAGGCCATGCAGAGCCTGGCCACAGCCAGCAGCCAGGCCCCAGGAGACACTGTGGAGCCCCTTGTTCCCAAGGACCCCAGACAGCAGCACTGAGCTCAGGATACCCCTGCCCAGGTTCCTGGCCACCACTGTTGCTGTCCTCCCTGCTAGGGCTTGCCTGGACAACAGCTGCAGAGATGGGCTGCGTGTATGTGAAAGTGGCACTTGCTGCTCCTTATTTTTTCAGTGGAAACTCAGATGAGGGATTCCAGGTGTCAGCTTCCCGGGGCACAGACGAGAGCTGAGTCCATCCCCACACAATGTGAAAACAGCCTCGCTGGCCCCACACTGCAGGAGGACGTCAGGACAGCCTCGGCAGCTCCCATGCTGGGCAGGCCCCTTCACCATGGGTTACAACCGCTGGAGTCCAGCTGAAAGAACTCTGCTTCCCCATACCAGCCATGAAAAGCCACTGAAGCCCTGGGCCACCTGAGACGGGCTGCCACGCTGGACAGAGTCTGAGGCATCCACAGCTCCTTACAGGACAGGGCGGACATGGGATGACAGTGGGATGACAGGCTCGGGAGCGGGGTTTCCCCTCTGACCAGAGCATCCCTCCCAAGCCACCCTGAGCCACTCTCAGCCTCACAGGCACTGTGTCAGGTCACACTCTGAGGAGTGTGCGTGGAAGGGGCCCCTCTGAGCCTTCAATGTTGAGTGAGCGACAGGGGACGCTGACATCTTGGTCCTTTTCTGGACTCTGGGTGGCCCAGCAACACTGAGGGCTCACGGCTCCTGCCCTCACCATAACCTCCCTGTTCAGTTCTCACTGTGCAGGCACAAGCAGCGGCCCACCAGGTAGAATGTTGGCACATTTGCAACTTGGTTACACTGTGTTTAAAGTGATGCCTTCAGTGAAGAAGCATCCAAAAGTTCTCCGGTGCGTTGTGTGTGCAGGTGGCCCTCACTGCTGGATGGACCTTTGCTGCCTGGCTCTCCTGGAGGGACAGTGATGTTACAGCCCTGGGGCCACCAGGTGAGCTAAGCTCGTCCTTAACACATGTCACTCAACCCCCAGGGCTGGAGAGCCCATTGAGTGCATACTTGGCTATACCAGGTGTCAGGCCACATGTCAAGCTAAGGCTTCCATCTTGCGTCCTGAGGAATTGATTCAGTGCATTGCGTATCACCAACCAGCCTCAGGACACTGTCCACCAACAGACCTCTGTGTACCTTCTAGACCTCTGGCGCCTGTGCGACACAGCCACTTGGCGCTAATTGTTCCCTGACTCTCATTTCTTCTCCTGCTGTTCAGGCCTTTGGTGGCCATAATCAGTTCACTGGTTTTCCAGCTGGCTTCCCACCTGGAAAATACGAAAACAACCCCTCCTGAAGATAAAATCTCTCAGAAACAAAGAGCAATAATTACATCTCATTAGTTCCTACCTACTTGAAAGTTTGCCGTGATGATGGACCAACTCCAACTTTCTAGCCCAGTGACCACCTGTGCAAGAGCTGACCTGAGTCTGGAGTGTGGCAGGTCCCCACCCACCTGCACGGCTCGCTCCCCTTGCCCAGAACAGGTTTGCTCCTGTGAGTTTCCCAAGGTTTCTATTTCCCATACTCTTTTTATGCTTTTGCCCACAATGTAAGAAAAGAAAATTGGGCGGCACCTGTGGCTCAGTGAGTAGGGCGCCGGCCCCATATACCCAGGGTGGCGGGTTCAAACCCAGCCCTGGCCAAATGGCAACAACAACAACAAAAAAACAAATATCCAGGCATTGTGGGGGGCACCTGTAGTCTCAGCTACTCGGGATGCTGAGGCAAGAGAATTGCCTAAGCCCAGGACTTGGAGGTTGCTGTGAGCTGTGTGACTCCACGGCACTCTACCGAAGGCGATAAAGTGAGACTCTGTCTCTACAAAAAAAAAGAAAAAAGAAAAGAAAATTTGATGGCGTTGGCCAAGTGGGGAGGGATAGCAGATGGACCTGTGAAAACTGGATGGAAAGACCCCCCTCCCCCGATGGGCAGCTGCTACAACAGAACTCAGACAGGACTGGCATCTCTGTGGTGGCTGGGGGCGGGGGTTTCTGCTGTGGTTGGAGGGTAAGTAGAGGCCCAGCCTCCTGGTTTCCAAGTGTTGTCCTGGGCACTGCTGCCACGGGCCACGTGGGGTCATGATGTTTGCCATCATGGTACCCCTTCCCTCCACTCTCACAAGCAGCTTTCAGCCCGTTTTCATTTTCTAAATTTGTGCACCAGAAACAAAACATTTTCCTAAATTATTAGTAAGTAAAGAAATTTTCCATAAAGTTGCTTTTGAGACCTTTCATAACTCTGGGGGAAGGGACTGTAGAACCTGCACTGTGGCCAGCACGGATTTCCTCTCTCAGCCACGTCAATGCTCAAGTCAGTTTCCAGCTGCCACTTCTCACAGCATTTCCAGGACAGCTCCACACAAAAGTCAAACCTGACAGGCGTAGCTTGAGCGTCTAATGATTGGACAGACACAACATTTTTAAAATTAACTCTTTCTAGTGCTTTTATAGAAGCGTATGTTCTTCTTGAACTGTCACAACTGTGTTCATAGAGACATTGACACTATGTGTCATTACTTCTACTGGGTTAATTCCTCCTGCTCATGGTCACTGTGTCTTTGTAAACAGAACTCTTAAACCAGACCTTCAAGTTGAGTCACATGCTTACTTACATAGGTACTTAGAGGTACATAGATCTCTTAACTTTCAAAGAAATTTCCCCTACTGAATGGCATGAAAAGATTTTTTAATTCTGTTAGTCATAATTTCCTATATAACAGGATTAAAACAATTTGCCTGCCTGGAAAATTGAGAATTCTCTTGCACAATCCAAAATATGTCTTTAATTTGAGAAAAATAAACATGGTGAATCAGAAATAGGGGAAAAAAAAGACTGTGTAAAGAGCATCAGCCAAATAGGGCTCAGCTGTGTAGCCTTTAAAATACTTGCCACAAAGCCAGTGAGTTTTACTTCCTGCTTGATACTCCTCTGTATGGTCACTTAGACAGGTCCGTGGGGATGACAAGCAGGACAAGCTTTTTACATCCATCTGTGATGTGCTTTCCAAGGCCTGGTAATGTTTTTACTGTTTCCTTGGGTTGGGTGTGATTATAGACAGAGTTCCATGTCTGTGTTTTTGCCTTTGACCAGTGTTGTATTTTAATTGTTTCCCAGAATGTATGGGCCGTAGTTGGGACTTTTCGTTTTCTTAAGTTTGTAGAGAAAACCATCTCAGCTCTTCTTTTTTTTTTTTGAGACAGAGCCTTAAGCTGACACCCTGGATAGAGTGCTGTGGCATCACAGCTCACAGCAACCTCCAATTCCTGGGCTCAAGCAAGTGTCCTGCCTCCGCCTCCCAAGTAGCTGGGACCACAGGCACCCGCCACAACGCCTGGCCATTTTTTGGTTGCAGCCGTCATTGTTGTTTGGCGGGCCCGGGCTGGATTCGAACCCGCCAGCTCAGGTGTACATGGCTGGCGCCTTAGCCCGCTGAGCCACAGGCGCCGAGCCGAGCTCTTCTGATGAATCTGGCTCTCTCTCTTGGTCTTGGCTGAGGGTCCATGAATGGGCCCTGAGTTCATGCAGACCACAGGTCAGCTACTCACACTGCAGCTCAGGGCTTGGAGATCTTCCCAACCCTACCTTTGCTATATCTAAAGTGTTTCTTCCAGTTTTCCTGGGGGCTGACTCTGAGTTTAGTGGCTATTGGATACTTGCTCAGACATCCAGTTGGCAAAGTCCTTTTTTGTCTGTTGTATTCAGTTTTCCATTTGCAGAAAAAAGACATTCAGCTAATTTGCTATTTCTAAACTTTTCCCAGACAGATGTGTGAATCTGAACCTTCCCAAGGGCTGCTATAGGTTCTACCTTGAGGCCCATAGTTAGGATGACGTTGCTACATTGAAAAACTTGAAAATTGTGTCAATCATCTACATCAAAGCCAAATTATATTTGCTTTATACCAAACAGAACTGTGGAGGCCTAAACGTACATTGTACAAAATGTTTGTAGTGTTTTGTATGTCACCTGTTTCAGTATTTATGTAACTAGATTAGTGCTTTCTAGAAAATGGTTGTTAAATAATTCAGTGAGTCACTGTTAATTCTGCTGTGGTAATAAATTGATACTATGTAATTAATCCTGTGGATACTTTCTGCTTACTTCAAGCAGCCATGGTAAGCAACTATCTATGACTCTTGCTCTGCAAAAGCAAAATAAATATTAAATATGTCCTTCTTTTTGTTTTCTTTGTGTAACTCTCATATTTATGCTATTGAAATGATCAAAGTTGGTTTCTTATTGCCTTCATCAGTTTCCAGCATGGAGGTGTCAACCTAAATAGAGCAAGAGAGACAAACTTGTGAAAACAAGAGTTTATTCAGGAATAGCAAGGGATTGCATTACATGCCATGATGGCCCATAGGGTCATCCGAGGGGTATGAGGTAAGAAGAAGCCTTTAAAGGCAAAAAAGAGAAATCCACACAGGGTGTTTAGAAACAAACACCAGTGCGAAAGGGGCTTATTGCAAGCAACTGGCTGTTGCTAGGACAGTGGCTTCACCAGAAAGTTTCAACTGGGACAGCCCTCTGTAGCTGTTCCTGTCACCAGCACCAGTGATGGCCCTTCCTTTGTAGCCTCCAGGCTCTATTTTGTTGGGTTTTGATATAAATAAACGACTCCATCTTGGTACTGACACTAACACAAAAGGGAAAAAAAAGAAAAAGTTTTCCCAGTAGCCGAGAACTGAGGAAGCAAAACAAGAGTTTGATCACACAAAGTAAGCATTTAAATCTGGACTGAAAGGCTCGGCACCTGTGGCTCAACGGGCTAAGGCGCCAGCCACATACACCTGAGCTGGTGGGTTCGAATCCAGCCTGGGCCCGCCAAACAACAATGACGGCTGCAACCAAAAAATGGTCGGGCATTGTGGCAGGCGCCTGTAGTCCCAGCTACTTGGGAGGCAGAGGCAAGAGACTGGCTTGAGCCCAGGAATTGGAGGTTGCTGTGATGCCACTGCACTCTATCCAGGGTGACAGCTTGAGGCTCTGTCTGAAGAAAAAAAAAAAGTGAAGTCTTGGGCTGCGCCTATGGCTCAGGGAGTAGGATGCCGGCCCCATATGTGGAGGGTTGCGGGTTCAAACCCGGCTCCAGCCAAACTGCAACAAAAAAATAGCGGGGGCGGCACCTGTGGATCATTGAGTGAGCCGGCCCCATATACTGAAGGTGGCGGGTTCAAACCCAGCCTCGGCCGAACTGAAAAACAGAAAAATAGCTGGGCGTTGTGGCCAGTGCCTGTAGTCCCAGCTACTTGGCAGTCTGAGGCAAGAGAATCGCCTAAGCCCAGGAGTTGGAGGTTGCTGTGAGCTGTGATGCCAGGGCACTCTACCGAGGGCGATAAAGTGAGACTGTCTCTACAAAAAAAAAAAAAAAAAATCTGGAATGAAAAAAGAATTAAACATCCTTTGCCGGTTTTGTGCCCTGGTCAATTTCTTGTCCCATTGCTCTATGTTTTCCCATTTGATACCCAGTAAATGTGATCGGTGGTTTATCTTCCACGGTCTCTTTAACGCTGTTACTTTTGCTGCTTCTCTTTTCATCTCAAGCCCACAGGCTGATATTCCCTGCATCTTCCCTCCCGGGAGGCGTAGAGCAAGGTCCTAGGCACGTGGACCCCAAAAGCCTCGCCCCGCCGGGCCGAGCCAGTGCTTACTCGACCTGACCCGCAGTTTCAGCGTTCAGAGTCCCGCCCACCTGGCAAGACCGCCCTCCAGCCGGAGAGTCCACTCGTCGCGGGCGCGTGCCCCGCTCGGCACTAGATGGGCGGCTTCCCGGGCAGCGAGCGCGGCCCCGAGCGCCTGGGAGCGAGCAGGCAACAGACGAGGAGGGCACCGCCGCGAAGGCCGCCGGGAGGGGCGGGGCGGGGCTTCCAGGAAAGACTCGCCCCGTCCCGGCGCTCCTGCTTTGCGTCACTAGCCAACGCCGAGGCCGGAAGTGCTGCGCGGGCACTGTTTCTTCTGCCCGGAAGTCCCTACTACGTTATCATTCCGAGCCGAAGCAGGAAGTGAGGACGCTAGTGGTGCGCGCCGGGCGCTGTTTTTTCTCTGGCTCCAAGACCGGCGGCGGCGGCGGCGGCGGCGCAGCGGTAAGTTGCAGCTGGGTGGCCTGGCGTGGGAGCGTGGTGAAACCTGCGCACCCCAGGTCTCGCGTCCGAACAGGCCTCGAGGCGGGGGCGGGCATGGGGCTGGGGGTGAACGACATCCTGGCTCCCTGGTCCATTGTCGTCTAGCGAGGAACTTCGGGTGGAGCCGGTGGCTGGAGCTGGTGGCTGGGCACGGGCGCTCCATGGAGCCAACCCCTGCCGGACTGAACCTCAAGTTTGCCTGACTGAGCCCAAGGAAGTAGAGGAGGTCGCTGTCTGGGCCAGGAGGTCTTGTTCGTAAGCGCAGCTTCTCAGAGCCTTTCCCACCCCTAGGCTTCTGTGCCCTGTGAGGGAAGGTGTAGCAGTCCACAGTGCCAGCGACTTCGTTTAGCTCGAATTGTTTCTGTGGTAGATTCTTTTGACAGCAGAAACTTTGCTTGATGAGTGCTAGACGCTAAGCTAAGAGTCTTCATGTGGGTGATGTCCTTAAATCGTCCCAACAGTATAGTCCCCTAGGGGGTGTTATTTCCATTTTGCAGAACATAAGCTGAAGTGAAGTAAGTTGCCCAAGGCCATACAGGAATGGCAGAAGAGAGATTTTATTCCAACCAGTCATTTTTCAGAATCCATCACTCTGTTCTTTTTTTGTTTTTAAGAGACGGGGTCTCGCTGTGTGCCCGGGCTGGAGCGCAGTGGCTATTCACAGACGCCAATTTAGTGCACTACAGACTGGAACTTCTGTGCTCAAGTGCTCCTCCCACCGGAGCCACACCCCCTCCCCCCCCCCCCCAGTAGCTGGGACTGCGGAAGAGCACCACCTCTCCCGGCTTAGAACTCTTCATTCTTCACTCTTAAGATTTGTTCTGAAGTACTCAAAAGTGACTACTAGGCTGAAGTGTTCACAAACAACAGAGTACCAATCCTTAGCTTACTGTGTCCTGATGTGGCTTGAATTGTTTTTCTTTTTGCAGTGTTTTAATTCAAATGGGTGATGAA
This sequence comes from Perodicticus potto, assembly GCA_963574655.1. Lineage (NCBI taxonomy): Eukaryota > Metazoa > Chordata > Mammalia > Primates > Lorisidae > Perodicticus > Perodicticus potto. Next base: position 3,029 of record CAUYRH010048608.1, on the reverse strand, counting down.
AAGGACTCTTGGAAAGTGAAAACTTTAGATGAAATTCTTCAGGAAAAGAAACGAAGGAAGGAACAAGAGGAGAAAGCAGAGATAAAACGCTTAAAAAATGTAAGCCGTGTTTTTTAAGTAAGTGGTTTTCTTAAAGGAGATTTAATTTCTTTGCCCTCATTTTTCCATTAGAGCAACGCTTCTTCGGTGAAGTTCTTTTGTACTTCCAAATGTCACAGGTGAGCCCAAAATCTATTCTAAAAATTAACAAAAACATGCAAATACTCAGTTGACATTAAAAGCAGATTCTTAACACACTAAAGCTATGTCTAGATGAACATCTATGTGGAGAATAAAATATTCTGAGCTTAAAATCGTACAGTTAGTCTAACCATTTTTCTCATTTTATTATTAGTATACTCATAATATTATTTCCAAGTATTTTTAATATATTGGGGGAAGTTACCTCAAAATTAATATAAATATCTTATATCATCCTTGGTTTGTATGATAACATACTTAGGAATACTTTTTGGTGATTAAGAAGTATCAAAAGTACCTCTTCTGCTAAGGTTAGTAACAGGTCAGTAAAGTACAGCACACCTCCCTATGTTGCACATCACTTTATTGCACTCCCTGCATACTATGTTTTTTTTGCAAATTGAAGGTCTGTGGCAGTCTTACATTGAGCAGTCTTTCCCCCTGGGTAGAGTGCTATGGCATCACAGCTCACAGCAACCTCCAATTCCTGGGCTCAAGCAAGTCTCCTGCCTCCGCCTCTAAGTAGCTGGGACTACAGGCACTCGCCACAATGCCCGGCTATTTTTTGGTTGCAGCCATCATTGTTGCTTGGCAGGCCCGGGCTGGATTCGAACCCGCCAGCTCAGGTGTACGTGGCTGGCGCCTTAGCCTGTTGAGCCACAAGCGCTGAGCTTTGACCAGTCTTTCACTGCCATTTTTCTGACAGCATGTGCTCACTTTGCTGACTTTTTTTTTTTTTCGCAGTTTTTTTGGCCGGGAGTTTGAACCCACCACCTCTAGCATATGGGGCTGGTGCCCTACTACTTTGAGCCACAGGTGCTGCCCCTTGCTAACATTTTTTTAGTAATAAGCATTGGTGGTTTTTATGAGCTAGAGTCCTCTCTCTGTTGCCCAGGCTAGAGTGCCATGGCATCATCATAGCTCACAGCAACCTCAAACTCCTGCTCATACAATCCTCCTGCCTCAGCTTCCCCGGTACCTGAGAATACAGGTGACCATCACAACTCCTGGTTTTTTGTTTTTTAAGACAGAGTCTTACTGTGTCACCCTCGGTAGAATGCCATAGTGTCACAGCTCACAGCAACCTCAAACTCTTGGGTCCAAGTGATTCTCTTGCCTCAACCTTCCAAGTAGCTGGGACTACGGGTGCCCACCACAATGCCTGGCTATTTTTTGTTGCAGTTGTCAATGTTGGCTAGCTGGCCCAGGCCAGGTTCAGGGCTGACTTTGGTGTATGTGGCTGGCTCCATAACCACTGTGGTACGTATGAGTGCCAAGCCACACAACTCCTGGTTAAGTTTTCTATTTTTAGTAGAGATGGGGGTCTCACTCTTGCTTAGGCTGGTCTTGAGCTCAAGGGATCCACCCATGTTGGCCTCCCCAAGTGCTGGGATTATAGGCATAAGCCACCACACCCAACCAGCAGTGAGCTTTTTTTTTTTTTTTTTTTGAGGCAGAGTCTCACTATATCAACTCAGTAGAGTGCTGAGCATCACAGCAACCTGTAACTCTTGGGCTTAAGCGAGTCTCTTGCCTCAGCCTCCCAAGTAGCTGGGACTACAGGCACCCACTGCAATGCCCGGCTATTTTTTTCATTGTAGTTGTCATTGTTATTTGGCAGGCCCGGGCCCAGTTCAAATCCACCAGCTCTGGTATACATGGCTGACGCCCTAGCCACTGAGCTACAGGTGCCGAGCCAGCAGTGAATATTTTTTAATTAAGGTATATGCACTGTTGTTTTAGACATAAAGCTATTGCACATATAATAAGACTACAGTGTCCTTTTTGGATAGTTTGCGTGACTCCCTTTGGTGGTCTGGAACCAAACCTGCAATCCCCCAAGGTGTACCTGTATTGTATGAGGTATCATAAAGAATTTGGTGTCTAAAATATGACTTAAGGCTCATTTTTGGCTCATACAAGCAACTAACATACTTGGCATACAAGTTTAATGGTCCTTGTCATATATGCTAGTTTTAAATTTTACATCTCCTTCAGAGAATTATAATTTTTTTTTTTTTTTTTTTTTTTTTTGCAGTTTTTGGCCAGGGCTGGGTTTGAACCCCCCACCTCCAGCATATGGGGCTGGTGCCCTACTCCTTTGAGCCACAGGCGCCGCCCAGAGAGTTATAATTTTAATGTCATGGGATTTGAATGAAATTTTTTAATATTTTATAGCATCGGTCCATTCAGAGTGTATTTGAAGATTTGGTTTCGGATGTTGGCAAGGTTTGATTACCTTTTAAAATACTTTTATTTATAAGGAAATTGATTAACTTTCTCTTTGCTTCCTAGTCTGATGACCGGGATTCCAAGAGGGATTCCCTTGAAGAGGGGGAGCTGAGAGATCATCGCATGGAGATCACGATAAGGAACTCACCATATAGAAGAGAGGATTCTATGGAAGACAGGTTAGAGGACGCACAAGAGGTGGGAGAGCACACATGAGAAGACAGCCTGGAGACTGCTCCATGCAGCAAGCATCTGGCTGAATTTTCTCAGCGTTACCTCGAAAAATGTATAGTTGGAATGTTAGGTTTACCACACAGTTACAATCAACTCTCAATGTGGTGTCAGTGTCACCTGGTCCCCCTTACTCCTCTTCTTATAAAAAGACCAAATGAGCATGTATTCTTTTTTTTTTTTTTTTGAGACAGAGCCTCAAGCTGTCACCCTGGGTAGAGTGCTGTGGCATCACAGCTCACAGCAACCTCCAATTCCTGGGCTCAAGCGAGTCTCTTGCCTCCACCTCCCAAGTAGCTGGGACTGCAGGTGCCCGCCACAACGCC
>CAUYRH010048607.1:0-18154 GCA_963574655.1 Perodicticus potto | reverse complement strand
TGAATTCAACAAGCAAATCTACTACCACCTGAACAAGATTCTCCAAGAATTCAACTTGAAAAAGCGACACGTGTTAGAGATCAAATACAGAAGCACACTGGTGAAACCCATCACATCTCGGCTAATATAATCAGGGGTGTTCATACCTCTCATACAGTCACTGACTATGTCAGGATCACAAAGAGGCTGGAGAGCCAATGAAGTCCTGCTGCTAAGGGCACGCCCTCCCTGAGATGAACTGCACTCTGAGTCACCTCACCTTTCTCTGGTTTTTTCTGTGCAGTCTAATGCCCCACGTTTCTCTATTTTTACCTGATGCTAGCGCCATACGGTGAGTTAAATACCCATATGGCAGGCACTTTCTGCATATTTTTTCATTTATTTTCTTTATAATTTTAATTTTTCATTTTTTTGACACAAAGTGTCAGTCATTGGCCGTGGGTAGCGTGCCATGGGGTCAAATCTCACAGCAACTTCAAATTCCTGATCTCAGGCAATCCTCTGGCCTTAGCCACCTGAGTAGCTAGGACTAAAGGCAACTGCCACAATGCCTGCTTAGGCTTTCTATTTGGACAGGACCTCCATCTTTCTCAGGTTGCTCTCTAACTCCTAAGCTTAAGAAATCCACCTTCCTCAGTCTCCCACAGTGCTGGAATTACAGGCACGAACCCACCACACTGGGCTTAGAGCCTTTTCTGACAGAATGTTCTAAAATTCAACGATAAGGAGAACACAGATTTGGGTTCTATAAACAAACTATTTTTTTCTTTACAGGGAAGGGAAAATGTTCTCGTTTTTTATTTTTAATTTCAGATTAATATGAGGGTACAAATGTTTAGCTTACATTGATTTCATTTCTAAGGTAAACTTCAAGTTGTGGTGAAGCCCTTCACTGAGGGGATGTGAGCCGCCATTTTTATATGTGCTTTGGGGTATGGTTGGGTGTCAGAACTAATGCCAGAAATTTTGTCATTTCCTGTGTGTGGATAAGGGCAAGATGTCCATGATGCTGTGTGAGTTTGTTACCACAGTGATCTCATCCCAGCCAACACCACTGAACTGCCTCTTTCCTCTAGATCTCAATTGTTCCAGTTTTTTTAAAGGCAGGAACTGGACTAAAAATTGAGGAACAGCCAGAGAAATGCAGAGCTGGTGAGTACATGTCACTAAAACAATGGAACAGGCTGGGCGAGGTGGCTCACGCCTGTAATCCTTGCACTCTGGGAGGCCAAGGCGGGTGCATTGCCTGAGCTCACACATTCGAGAGCAGCCTAAGTCAGAGCCAGAGCCTGTGCTGGCATCTGTAGTCCCTGCTACTTGGGAGGCTGAGGCAAGAGAATCACTTGAGCCCGAGAGTTTGAGGTTGCTGCAAGCTATGACACCTCGGGACTCTACCTTGGGTGACAAAGTGAGACTCTTGTCGCAAAATAAACAAAAAAAGGGAACATTTTCAAACATCGAAAGTTGTTGATTTTTTTCTTTTTCAAAAAATCAGTTTTAAGTTTAAACAGCAAACTTAATTTTTCTTATCAGTTTCTGTAAAATAAATTTGCATATAAACCCAGACATCAGCATCAGGGGGTACTGAGTTCTTTCTTCCCCTGGCTCTCAAAGTAGGGCTCCTCCACCAACCTTGGAAACTTGCTACAAATACAATCCTGGGTCCTTCCGAGACCCACTGAACCCATCCAGGGGACTCTGGAGCTCAGCAGAGCATTGGGACAACACTCCAGTCCAGTGATTCTCCACCATAGCTGCACTTTGGAATCACCTAGCTATACCACTGCCTGGGGCCTAGCCACACACATTCTCATTGGATTGGGGTAGGGTGTGCTTTTGGTCTTTAAAATGTCTGAAAGCTCTCTAGTTGATTCCAATGTGAAGTTATTAGAATTAAGCCTGCTTTCCTTCTCTTGGTCTTCATGGCCAAGTAAAAATACATCAACTACATCTCAAGAGTGGTGAGGAACTACTTCTCTCCCCAAATCTGGAGAGCTTGAGCTTGAGTTTTAAGTTTTTTCTTCTCCTTTCATGTGTCCAGGTGGAAAAGGGGCGAGTGCCAACTACATCTTGGTTCACAGCACTGGGCTAGTGTAGAGCAGAGCTCTGGCCTTCACTCCTCTCTCAGATCTCCACAGGCTCCTATTGTCCCCTGTTCCCCCAGTTTTAGTCCTGGCCAGTCACATTAATTAAAGCAGAATTAACAGAGACTACTCCTGGGAAGGAGACTGTGGAAGGATGGAGGCTGGAAAAGGTAAAATTTGAAAATGACTGTTGGAGGGGAAGTGGGAGATGCTATAATGACACACACAATTGTATTTTGCAAATGAGGATTGAGAATTGTAAACTATTTCCACAACACTATTGCTTTTTGAGGCAGCCTGAGTTCTGTTCCCAGACTGACCCCACCTCTACCACCAGCAGTCAGTAAAGCTTCCCTGGGTACATGACCTCCACACTACAGTTTGTGGGGGGCAGGGGAGGCTGGAGGGCAGGTAGAAGGGAGAGAACAGGACAGGGAGTGAGGAGGGAGGAAGGAATGACAACAGGGATGCTGGCTTGTATCAATCCATCAGGAATAACAAACAGTCGTATCATTAGCAAAAACAAAAATGGTCAATATACAAAACTTCTTCCTGATGACATTTCAAGCATTTCAAAAATTATATTCATATCTTGATAAAGAGTATGTTGAATTGGTAGTCAAACTCACACTTAACCAAAAATAACAATAGATGATGTTAATAATTGGCAACAAATAGCTTATCAGCATATGGCTCACATCTATAATCCTAGCACTCTGGATTGCTAAGGCCAAGGCTAGCCCTTTGCTTGAGCTCAGGACCAGCCTGAGACAGAACGAGACCCCTGTCAATACTACTAATAGAAAAACTATCCAGGAGGTGGGGTGGGTGCCTGTGGTCCCAGCTATTCAGATGGCAGAGGTGAGAGGATCACTTGAGCCCAGGAGTTTGGGATTGCTGTGAGCTATGACTACATGGGAATATAGACTGGGGCAAAAGGGTGAGACTTAGTTAATAAAAATAATAATAATAATAATAAAGTGTCAGCACATTCTCTGTGCTGTTAACAAGACCCAACTTAAATAATCAATGTTACCTATTTTATTTTATCCTCATGAGAATTATCTTATTTGTTCCTCACAATATGCTTAAATGTTGGGCTTTTTTTAACCCCCCTTTACTAGGGAGGAAACTGAGGACAGAAGCTAAATAACTGGTCCATGATCACAAGGCTAATAGTCACAAAAATCAGGTTTGAATCCCCAAAATCCAACTTCCATAAGGGAAAGAAACCTAGTGGGCCTAGGAAGGGTGGAAGGGTGTGCTGGAAATGGGGGTTGGGTGGCAGGAAAGGTAAACAATTGAGTTATGAAAAGAGAGCAGGAGTTATGGGTAAAGAAGCCAGGTTAACACTTTGTTTATAGTGTTCACGTAAAATATCCCATACACTATCTAACATAAGTAATTTGTATTTGTAACCTCTCTTTCTTTCTTTCTTTTTTTTTTTTTTTCTTTCTTTTTGTATTTTAGAGATGGGGTCTGGCTCTGTCATCCAGGCTGAGGTGCAGGGGTGTGATCATTGATCACAGGCCTTTAACTCCTGGGCTCGAGTGATCCTCCCACTATAGCCTCCCAAGTAGCTAGGAGTACAGGCACATATCACCAGGCCCAGCTGCACATGTGTTTTCTATTCCCTGCCAGATCACCTGCTCCTAACAAACTAGGAAGGCACATTCCTCCTAGTCTCTGCTCTACATTGCCCACCACAATGCCCAGTGCTGTATTATTACAGTTTCATTTGGAATGACTTGAATTACAGAATGCTTTCAAGAAAAAAAAAACTTCAATCACAAGTGCATTGGAAAAGTAAGTAATGAATAGAGAGCTGAGTCTTGTGAAGATATCAAAGAATTGGAACAAAATATTTAGGCTCTTCATCTTGTCCATGAACTACTGAAAATGGATCCATGTGGTCACTGCCACATGTTCTAAAACAACGACCTAATGAAAGAATAGAAGGGTCAAATTTGAGGGTTCTTGTTTTTGAAAAGTTAATTTCCTTCAAACTACTTTTGATTTTTTTTTGTAAAGGAAGATGCCCCAAAGTCTTGCTTTAAGATCAAGTTCAAAAACTCCCATATGTGAACAGGCTCAGTACCCTGAGCTATTTGACCTATGAAAACACGAAGATTCTCCACTAACTTATATAATCATGCAACTTTTCTTTCAAATTTATGAATCAAGCTTTTAGTGTGAATAGACAATGAGGAGAGTTATTTGTGAATAGCCTTCCTATTATTTTGGTTCATGACATTTTACAATGCAATTATTGTAGAACGTAGCATAACATAACTGAGATTCTAGAGATGGAAATGGGAGGTAAAAGGAGAGACAAAGTTACTCCAATATGCAAATGCCACTTTATTTGCAAATTAAATTTTTAAATATAATGAAGTGGGTGTAGAAATTGATTGAAAAATTAATTGAGAGAAATGAATTTGGAATGTTTCTGTAAGGGACACCTGTAAGAAATTCTGCTCTAACACATCTCTTCCTGTTAGCTAAAACTTGAAGGGAAACCAAGCTAAAGAGAGATCTTTAGACCATGTCAGACTAGCCCAGTTCATACTATGAACTCGTGAACTTATCCGGACTTGAACAAGCAAAAAGGATTTTTCCAATGTGAACTCCAAATCCACTTAGGCCATAATGCATTTGTTAAACATTTGACTGTCTCTCTCTCAATATTTGAGAGAAGTTGAAGCTGAGCACCTCAAGATATTTTATCTTTAAATACTTTAGAATGTAGTTCTTAAGGTCAAAGGCATTCTCCTTCATAATCACATTATTATAATCAAGAATCAAGCTGCAAGTTTCTATATACTATTTGCTTGTCTTGTCTCTTAAATGTCTTTTTCATTCTAAAACAACGCACTAACAACATCACCTTTTTTGTAAAGTTTTTCAGGACATTGACATTTTTTTTTTCTTTGAGACAGAGTCTCACTTTGTCGTCCTCAGTAGAGTGCTTTGGCGTTACAGCTCACAGCAACCTCCAGCTCTTGGGTTTAGGCAATTCTCTTGCCTCAGCCTCCCAAGTAGCTGGGACTACAGGCACCCGCCACAAGGCCACCTATTTTTTGTTGCAGTTTGGCTGGGGCCGGGTTTGAATGCACCACCCTCAGTATATGGGGCCGGTGCCCTACTCACTGAACCGTAGGCGCTGCCCAGGACATTGATATTTTGATAAGTCCCTATCAGCTGACTGTCAAAATGCTCTCCCATATGAATTTGTTTGGTTGTGTCCCCGTGATTAGGGTCAGATCTAACTGGGCCAGAGTTTTTGGAAGTTATCATACAAGTGTTTACAACTCCTCTTTTTAGACATTAAAAATATCAAAGAGCAGGAGTAAAAGATTTTGTATTTGTTTTGGTGCCAGATTTTTTAGATTAACTTCAGATGGTATATTCATGAGGTGTGTGTCAATCTTGAAATTTCTGAGCGTGTTTTTAAATGAGTCATCTAGCCTTTAGTGGATTACTCAAAAACTCCCTTTTCTTCTTCCCCAGAGAGAGTGAACTTCAGAATTTAAAAAGTGATTGTTCATTATCCAAATTCTTTAAAGAGAGAATAAAAATTTTAAAAAAAGAGTGGGCAGCACTCTAAAAGAAGAATGTTAGTTGCTGGGATAAGAGACAAAATTTATGACTTTCCCACTGATTCCTCGGCCAATTTTGCCTTTCCCCAGTACCCACTTCTCCAGAGATTAAAACATGCTTGAATTATAGTAGGCATTTCCTTCCTTCTGTGCGGTGCCAGTTCTCAGTGGAAAACATCCATTTTGTTCTTTGATTCCTGTAGCCCAGAGACAGCAATGAAAGGGCCTGCTGCTTCCTGGACTATAAGGATTTCATCTGGAGGCTGCAGGGCAAGAAAGAGAGTGTGCATCAGCGTGGGTGTGAGAATGATTTTCTCTGGGGCCACTTAGTTGGCCTGGAGCCCGGAGTAAACCATTCATCCACCTTAAGTTGCACCACAAAGAAGAGATGGTTGAGGGAGAAGTCACCAAGTGGGCAGTGCCCCTGGCTGCCAGTTTTCATCGTGTTCCCTTGATGTGGGATGTCCTAGCAACTGATGATGTTTTCTGCTTCTTACCACAAGGGGAAGAAAAGGTGCATCTAGCCAAAGGTCGGTAAGCTGTCCGTGAAATAAACCAAAGTGAGAATAATCTTCCCATAGTTGACTCTACTCTCCTATTACTGCGGTCCCACGTTTCCAAATGTAAACATATTTCAAGTTTTTAATCTTAAATCCTATCTCTAAGTAATGAGGGGATGGGTAAAAATAAAAGATGTCTTGAAACAGACATGGAATCTATTCAGATATCTGACATCTACAGATCCACTCAACCTAGTCCATTTTGATCTGAGAATGTTTACTGAAGCCACTTAGCTTCAGGCTATAAAAGAAAAAGGAGCATGAAATAAAGCACAAAAATAAATCTGGCTTGACTCCTTGCAGTATGGAACACTGTCTTTAACTGTTTCAAACTTTCTTGCCTGCCCTAAAGCCCCGTAACAAGGAAACATGAGCTGAAAGCATAGGGTTTTTGTTGGGATTCTTTTGTCATTATTTGAAACAAGGGAATTTTGGTCAGACTGCAGGCAGATTTGGCCCATCTACCTATGGCCACCAACTCTCCTGGTTTGCCTGGGACCAAGGAGGTTCCCAAGACAAAGGACTTTCAGGGCTAAAACCAGGACATAACTGTTTTCACTTATTATAATCGGAGTAATATTATGTTGAATCATATGAAATTGCTATTTGTGAAAGAGTTAAAATGGGTAAATATCAGCAATTTCATATGTTTCAACCTAAAGGGCGCTTGCCTCCAGAGGCTGTTGCAAGGATTATGTGAGATAAAGAAGCAGCTCACCTAGGGATGAAGAGCGCAGTCTCTGGAGCCATGCTACTTTGCTGTAAATGCAGGCTCCACCAACACCTCAAGGATTCACCTTGTTGCCATTTGCTGCTGGCCATGCAAATCCTGTCAAATGACAATGAAGCAACCATGTCAACTACCAAAGTCAAAACTTGAACCTGGTAGAGGCATCTTCCCTGCCATATCCGTGAGCTCTAGGACAGGAAAAAAGACAATTTTCCTGGTATTTTATGTTAAAAGAAAAACTATAGACAAATTAAATTTAGCAGTTTATTTGAGCAAAGAATAATTCCTTCTAGAAAGGGGCAGGACTCAGAATCAGAAGAGGTCTAAAAAGCTTTGCCCCGTGGTGTAAGGAGCCAGCTTCTCCAGGCAGGACAGAGAAGCAAAGGAGAGAGATGGCCCAATCGCCCACAGGTAGGTACCTGCCTTACCTGGGCACAGTGTGATAAGAGTACGGGTTACCAATCCATGCCACTGAAGAAGCATGATCATGACAAGCCTTGGATTAATTTTAACATGAACATGGTATGAAAGAGTTGAAAAGAAACACTCACAATAAAATGAGGTAAGGTGGAAAAAACATGTGTGCTACAGTCAGTCACACCTGAGGTCCCATTAAGAGCAGCCTTTTTAATTGCTGTGTAAATGTAAGTTATTTATTTTACCCAAGGCACCTGTTTTTTCTCTGTAAACCATGGGAAGAAAAATACCTATCCTATCCTATCCTCCAGAGGCATCATAAAGTTAGATGAATTGTGTATGTAGAGTGCCCGGTATATTATACTCAATGATGGTGCCTTGATTGTCAAGGCAGAAGAGCACATTTATAGGATTTTTGCAATGTTAGCTCCATTTGAAATGATTAACTCTCAAATAAGGGATACTTTTCCAGATTCACATCCCCAAAAGGCATATTTTAACATTGCTTGATGGGAGACATGTTCAAGGCAGTAAGAAAGTTCTTGGCAACATGGAATATGACTTTACAGCTGGTAGCTAATGTATCTCAGGGAAGTTCTGTAACCTTGAACCCAGGATGCCAACCTAAAATATTGACATGAAGCAATGGTTAGAGGAAAATAAATTCTGTTTTGTTCTTTGTCTTCCTAAACAACCTGTCACTCTTCTCTCAACAAGACCTAACACAATTTTGTCTGTCTTTACTAGATTCTATTCTTTTTTTTTTAATAATTTTATTAAATCATAATTGTGTACATTGGTGCAATCATAGGGCAGAATGTGCTTCATATACAATCAGAAACATTTTGATCGTACTGTGAGAGATAGCGTTCATAGCATTTTCTTAATCACTATATAAAGACATTGCTACTCTACATTTAATAAGTTTCACCAGTACCCTACTAAGATGCACTGTAGGTGTGATCCCACCAATTGCCTTCCCATGAGGAAAGGCACATGTACCATATTCACAATGCAACATGATGTAAACATGCCTTTGCAGGCTAATGCTATCATTGACATTGTTATTAGGATGCACATGCTTCCTGACATTCCTGAGAAAAAAGAAAGCTTGTTATTCCCAGTTGACACTGTTCAGTCAGCTTAATGAAGACAGCCCACCACTGTGAGTGCAATCCAAAGAACTGCAAGCAGGTTAATAAGAACTTTCTATGGAACGTGTTCTAAAGAAGTTTAATATACATCTGAAACATTGCAAAATGAAAAACACAGAAACCAAAACTGGCCAGAATTAGACATTAGTGAAGTTGAACATTACATGGTATGTGCATTTACGCATTTTCTCTTGCATGATTTGACATTCTCCTGGACTTATGACATTTGCCCATTTTTTTTCTAATGTGATGTTTATCTTTGTCCATATTACTGAGTTTCTATTAGAAATAGTAATGTGGGCTTGGCACCCGTAGCAAAGTGGTTACAGCACCAGCCACATGTACCAAGGGTGGCAGGTTGGAACCTGGCCTGGAGCAATTAAACAACTGCAACAAAAAAAATAGCCAGGCATTGTGGTGGGTGTCTGTAGTCCCAGCTACTTGGGAGGCTGAGGCAAGAGAATCATTTAAGCCCAAGAGTTTGAGGTTGCTGTGAGCTGTGAAGCCACGGCACTCTACCAACGGTGATGTAGTGAGACTCTGTCAGGGAAGGAAGGAAGGAAGGAAAAGAAAAGAAAAGAAGAAGGAAAGAAAAAAGAAAAGAGGAAGGAAAGGAAAGAAAAAAAAAGAAAAGAGGAAGGAAATAAAAGGAAAGAAAAGAAGAAGGAAAGAAAAGAGGAATGAAAAAGGGAGGGAGGGAAGGAAAGAAAGAAAGGGTAATGTGATCATCAACTATATAGCAAGTATTTTCCACGTTTTTGGAAATGCAATATTATCAAATCTGTCTTTCTCTCTGTAATCTCTTTCATCAAGTCTTCTCTCTCTTTCTTGAAATCTCATATTACAACAGTACTTGATGGCCTCTAATGCCACAGAGAGGTGTAGGAAGATGGGGACTGAAAAGTAGCTATTTGATTAAGAAATGAGTATGTCTCTAAGCACTTCTAGAAAGCAATTTCTGTGTACTTATGAGCTTTGACCCCAAATTGCAAGAGACTAGTATTTCACGAGCTCCTGTGTGGAGGGAAAGAGGCAGCATAGAATCTCCAGGTGAGGGGATGAGGGGATGCAAAGCTGAGTTGAGGGGATGACTTTAGTCTTTCACTCCAGCAGATCTGATGTGAATTAAGAGACGGTGTTTCTCCCTCATGGTGGCAGTGACCTTCTTTGGTTATGAGCTCTATCCTCAGATAGACAACCCATGACACTGAGGCTTAGAAAGTGACACCCAAAAACTAGTGCTTTGATGTACTACAAGGCCTTAGAACAGGGGTCCTCAAACTTTTTAAATAGGAGGCCAGTTCACTGTCCCTCAGACCGTTTGAGGGCTGGACTATAGTTTAGAAAAAAAAGCTATAAACAAATTCCTATGTACATTGCACATATCTTATTTTGAAGCAAAAAAACAAAATGGGGGTGGTGCCTGTGGCTCAAAGGAGTGGGGCACCAGCCCCATATACCAGAGGTGGTGGGTTCAAACCCAGCTCTGGCCAAAAACTGCAAAAAAAAAAAAAGGAGGGGAACAAATACAAATACAATATTTAACATGGAAAAAAGGGGCACCCCCATCTGCAAAAAAAAAAAGACCTCCTAACTTCAGGAAAAAAATGCCCCCCCTTAACCGTGAGAAAAGGCCCTACTAACTGCAAAATAAAAAAGAAATAGACCTCCTAACTTAAAAAAAAAGAAAAGCAGGTGGCACCTGTGGCTCAAAGGAGTAGGGACCCAGCCCCATACACTGGAGGTGAAGGGTTCAAACCCAGCCCCGGCCAAAAACTGCAAAAAATAAAAAATAAAAAAAATAAAAAAAAATCCTAACTTGTTCTTACCTCGGTCCTCAGGCAGCAGCAGGCTCTGCACAGGCAAGCCTGTGACTCCACAGATCAAGAGTCTCAGTCTCACCTGAGACTGAGATGAGGAGTCGAGAGACAAAGAGAAGGAGAGGAGTTGGAGAGTTCAGCACACATTCCACCCATGCACACTGTGGGCTGGACAGGTCAGCTGCTAAGCAGGACAGGCACGGGAGGTAAAAACACCCAGCGGGCTGGATACATGTCTTCGGCAGGCTGCATGTGGCCTGTAGGCCGTAGTTTGAGAACCCCTGCCTTAGAAGCTGCCTCAGATTCAAGGTCCCGATAACCTTTCTTTTTTCCACCCTCCTCCCAAGTACAAGCAGGAACTCTCTGTGGAATCTCTTTATCTAACCAAGAAAGTTTCTTTACAAAAGAAATGCAATTGTTTTAAGACTTGCCCCACACACACAGAGATTTCATCAAATAACCAGGAAAGATTAATCAGCAGAGAAGAGAAGAAGCTGGGAGTCCTTGCCACCATGCTCAGAGAGACTGTTAATCTATTCTTCTGAGAGCAGAATCAGGGATTTCCTAAGAAACTTCATCTGTATAACAAGATAATGTTTGTCCCATGAACCATTGTCTGAGCACTGGGTCTGTGGTTTCCCCTGAAAAATCATTTACTCCTACCCCCCCCCTTCCCTCTCCCCTATGAGGAGGGCATTTATGTCTCTGCCCTGTGCCCCCTTTGAGTTCATATTTTATATGTTTCCATGCACACGGGGGCATGTAGCAGTAATAGACTTGTTATGCTTTTCTCTTGTTACTCTGTTTTTTGTTATAGGAGTGTAGATTGTCACCATTTTCTATGAAGAGGAAAGGAATCACCCCTTTCCCACCCTGCATCCCTGTATTAGGTGATATATTGGGGAGAAGAGGTTATGAATCATAATCATCACTGTGATAAAAAAAAAAGGGGGGGGGAGTTGAAAGCTTTGGAGTATGTACCTGAATTATTTCATTTTAGCCTTAAGTGTCAAAATGGTCCTTGATAGGTAGGAAGGTATTATTATCTCCATCTTATAGAAGAAGAAAATGAATTTCAGAGGGTTTAAGAAATGGATTAAAATCAGTATGATATCCCAGTATGAAATACAAGACTATATTTTTAATATCAGAAACATATAGTCTTGTTAGATAAGATGTATTGAAGAAACAATTAAAACTACTCACGAATTAAATACAAATAAAATTGGTGCATAAATATAGTGAAATACTGTAACGCATGGTATTAAAAGTAAGTGCCAAATAGGTGGCTGAGAAATCAATGTTGGCTAGATCACTAAGGAAGGTTTGAGGGAAATAGTATTCCAAAAAGGTATTCCATTTTACCAAGTAGAGATAAAGAAAACATTTCAGACAGAGGAGAATGAGAGAGCATTGAGGTAGGAGTTTAAGCCTGGTTGGGGAGGAGGGTGGAGCTTCTCCCGATTGGTCTAGGCCTTGGTAGAAGCAGGGTATTAGGCTAGAGAGATCAAATCAAAATTTGAAGAGCCAAGAATGTGAGGGTGAAAAATTTTAAATCGAACCTTTGAGCAGAATTACTGGTCTTATCCAAGAGAGAGGGAAATGATTTAAAAAGTCTTCTACATGGAAATGGCATGATGAGGACATGCTGAGCGGATGGAAGGAGAGATGCTGGAGACCAGGAAAAGTAATTCAAAGGTGAAAACCACCCAGAGGCCTTTATGATCACAGTGGGAACAGAAAAGATAGACAAGGAAAGAGGTAAATTCAGATTTAGAGATGTTTGAAAAAATTGTTCCCAAGTGGTTGAGCACCATGGAGCGGAGATACTCCAATGCCAGGGAAAGAAGTTGCAGGAAGGGATTTTAACCCAGGAAGGGATATGACTAAGGCAAATGTAGAGATGTCTTACTTGGAGAAAAGTGGGAGAAGAGGGCCAGGTGAAATATATATACATATATAGGCAAGTATATACATATGTGTTTTTATATTTTACACACATATGCCACTCTGCTCTTGTAGCAGGCATGCAATGAACACCTGTTTCCGGCTCACCTCCAGAGCCCTGTGGCTGACATGGCGTAAAGGTAATTTGTTTAAAACTAGGATTGTAAGAATAGATGAGTCATTTCTCATCTCCACACATGCAGAAATGACAACAACAACAAAATTAGAGATCTTGTTGAAGCACATTCACAGTTCATGGAGAGCAAGATCTAACAAAGGCGGCCGTGCAGCAGGGGAGAGTCGCAGTTTCCTCTGGAAACTGCAAATTTACTTTCTAAAGCATTAGCTTTAAAGCTACGTAGTCACTGTGAAGGGTGTGAACGATAAAATTAATGGAGAAAGCCAAGTTATTCTGCTGAGGAGACCATTTGAAAGTGAAATAAAGGTCAAAACCCTGCTGTAGCATGGAAATTGGAAACTGCCAGATGTTCCAGTGCTGTGGTGTAGTTCCAAAAGGGCAAAATGGATGGATTATTAACCACACCACCTGGCATTGTAGAATTTATGTTTTCTTTGTTATGTAAAATGCACAATCATAACAGAAACATTAAAAATCAGAGTAGGTTCAAGGAAGGGCAGAAAACAATGTAATTCAAATTTTACTGTAATAAACAAAACCAACAGCAGAGGGCTCCCTTCAACGCCTGGCAAATTCTCAATGCTGAGAAACTAACTTCAAATGGAGGACCCTTTATTTTCTGGTAACTTCTGGTTATAGCTAAAAATTTTCCATACATAGGGGAAAGCAACTACCCATTTGTAAACAAATTGCAAATGCAATATTTAAATCTTCAGGTCCTGAAATACTTTTCTTTTTTTAATTTGTTTTTCCCACTGTGCTTTTTGTTCATAAGAAACTATCTGAAATTATTAATGCAATAATTCAGGGTGGTCTAGGTATAAAATGCCTCAAGACAGTAGAGAGATCTCTGTAACCTCTCTAAAGTATTTCAGACTATCTACCTGATAACACAGACAGCATTTCCATAAAATTGCAATTTTTGATCTATACCCTCTGTACTCAAATGCACAAATTCCAAACACAAGAGGCCTGCCCTCTGCAACCAGGGTCTTTAACAGTTTGAGGCCTTGAGGAGAAATGACATCTGGCTAAACATAAACATGTTTTAAAATTAAACCAGTATACTATTTATATTTTTAAAGATATTCTCAAGGTATTTGGGGTCATTACAGTACACACTACTCAATGGAGTTGACTCTATGTAGGTCACTTCTGTTTTCAGCCAGTTATTTTTGGCTTATTATTAAAAATATGGATAAAAGTGGTCTTTGCCTCAAAATATTCATTGTCCTTAGAAAGTGCAATGATTTGTCATGGCCAGTTTTACAGCAGGTCAAGTAAGGCACTCATTTAAATACTGACTTAGTTTTATTTAGTTACATTTTTTAATTTTTTTTTTGGTAGAGCTAGAGTCTCACTTTATCACCCTTGGTAGAGTGCCATGGGAATCACGCAGCTCACAGCAACCTCCAGCTCCTGGGATTAGGTGATTCTCTTTGCCTCAGCCTCCCGAGTAGCTGGGACTACAGGCGCCCGCCACAACACCCAGCTATTTTTTTGTTGCAGTTTGGCCAGGACTAGGTTTGAACCCACCACCCTCAGTATATGGGACCGGCGCCCTACTCACTGAGCCACAGGCGCCACCATAGTTACATTTTTTTTTAACTGATTTTATTTATTTATGTATTTATTTATTTATTTTTGCGGTTTGTGGCTGGGGCTGGGTTTGAACCTGCATATGGGGCTGGCGCCCTACTCCTTTGAGCCACAGGTGCCACCCCCCAAGTTACATATTTTTAACGGCTTCTTTGGATTCATGGGGGCATATCATTAGCTACACCAGGAGTTAGCAAACTTCAACCTAGCAGGCTAAATCTAGCCCATTGCCTGTTTCTATGTGGACCACAAGCTAAGAATGATTTTTACATGTTTAAATGATGATAAAAATCAAAAACATTATAATATTTAATAACACATAAAAATTATATAAAACTCAAAGTTCAGCATCCACAGAGTTTCGGTTTCATCAATAAAAAGTTCATGCAAATTTATTTTTTCTCTTGTTATATAAGTACTTACATGATATTCTAAATTTTGCCTCTTGGCCCACAAGGCCTAAAATATTTTATTTACTATCTGGCTCAGTACAGAAAAAGTTTTCCAAATCCTGAACTATGCCAAATACCAAAACCATTATTTAATGTTCCTCGGGTTCTTTAAAAATAATGATAGACTTTGCTCATTTAGCATTAGAACCAAATAGTCTGTGGCACTGGTTCCCAAAATAATCTGTATTTTGGAATTACTTAGGTGTATTCAAAAACTATTGATGTTTGTGTCTCAGTCAAGTTTGGGACTCACTGACTTAATGTGTTGGCAGAATCAATCCACCCAGGTTTATCAGGGCCGTTCCTTCTGCCTTAGCCCTTTTTGTTTGTCCTGCTGCTCTCCCAGTAAATGGCCCAGTACAGCTGCCCCAAACTCTTCCTGCTCACCCAAAGCTTTCATTTCCACCACCACAGGCTCTATTACCAGCAATAAGTGAAGATCAAGACCAACTTTCACCAAATCTACGTGAATAAAATTCCTTCCTTTTTTTTTTTTTTGAGACAGAGTCTCACTTTATCACCCTCAGTAGAGTGCTGTGCCATCACAGCTCACAGCAACCTCCAACTCCTAGGCTTAGGCGATTCTCTTGCCTCAGCCTCCCGAGTAGCTGAACTACAGGCACCTGCCACAATGCCTGGCTATTTTTTGTTACAGTTTGGCTGGGGCCTGGTTTGAACCCACCGTCCTTGGTATATGGGGATGACGCCCTACCCACTGAGCCACAGGCACCACCCTGGAATTCCTTCGTTAGGTCCATTCCTTTGTCTCCAATCTTTCTAAAGGGAATACACCATAGGGGTTAAAAGGGAATCTTAAATCAGGCCAATCTGAATTTGAACCACTATTCCTCTACTAAGAAGACGTGTGACCTGGAGCAAATTATTTAATCAGTTTAGACATTGATTTCCTCATTTCTAAAGTACGACTTATAATATTCACTTCCTAGGGGTCTTTGTGAGCATTAAAGGAGATCCCCTTGCTGCTTTAAATGTGATCCTCAGATGAGCATCATCAGCATCATCTGGACACCTGGTAGAAGTTCAGAATCTCAGATCTCACCCAGACTTTCTGAATCAGAACCTGCCTTTTAAGGAGACTGGATAATAATCTGTGTGCACATTAAAGTTAGTGAATTACAGTGTGAGGAAGCTTTTCATCTTGCTCTACGTCATTCCACATCCAGTCTATCTTATCTTAGCCGTTGCCCAATACCCAACACACATGATGCTGGTGATGCCCCCGGGCAGCTTTAATATACAAAAAGAGATTTGTTTGAGGAATTTTTTAACAAAATTAAATCTTTCAGTTATGTATAGGATAATATGAACTCAAGAGTACAGGATCACCATCATGCAACTTAGAAAAAGACACTCACTCTGAACAGACATGACATCTGGGCTAAGAGCGCTTTGTGCTTTTGAGAAAAGGTGCTCCTATGGGTTGACTGCTCTGTTTCAGAGTGGGAGTAGCAGGGACTCAGCCAATTGCCCTTGGGCAGTGGGTGGACACCATGAGAAGGTAAGATTAGGTGGGGTCCTGATGAGGGTACTGTTGAATGGAATGAAAAGTAAGGATGGATTCCGGAAAATGCCAAAATAATGGAGGGCAATGGGGCAAAGTGAGGTGGAAAGTGGGCCTCGGGTTGTTAAGGAAGACTTCTGGGAGTAGGTAGGATTTGACACAAATCCCAAGGCATTATAAAATTCAAGTATGGAGGTGAGGTGGGATCTAATATTTGGGATGTTATGAACAGGATTGGGTTATGAGAGAGAGGAGGTTTAGAGAATGTCAGCAGGTTGCACCGTGTTTCAGGAAGAACAGTGGACTATAATGTGGGAGGTGGTACGGGAGAGGCTCAACTCAGGGTGTGAACATGAAACCATCTTATTTTCTTTTAATAGTGTCCCGACCATGCCACATCAAGCCTTCCCTAACATCATCTGAGCCCTGTTCCATGTTTTCATAGTCTCTTTAGTTCACTAAGAGCTAATGTCATCTCCATTCAGAACTTTCTTTTCCCTTCCTCCAGCCAGGTCTCTACCAGACACACCCCCTACCACCATCCCCCTGAGGGGGCTCCCCTGATGCCAGGGCAGGACAGGGCTGTGGGCCTGTCCCAAGCTGCCCTCCTGCTTGTCTGTGGCCCACCCCATGCCTCACCTTCTCCCATCGCTCCCTCCAAGCAGTGACTAGGCACTGGAAGCTCCCAGCACATTTTGGCCACATCTCTGGTTGACCCCGGCTGACATTATTGTGTCACATCCTTGTGTACCTCACTAGAGAATTTCTCTAGAAATTTCTCTTTAAACAGAGGTTGCCTATTTAAATAAACTTTGGCATATTACAATTTTAAAGAGTTTACTTGAGCAGACAGCAATTCCTGAATCAGGTGGCTCCAAGCCAGAAGTAGTTCAGGGCTCCCACACAGGAACATAAAGAGGTTTTTACAGGGTGAAACAAAGAAAATATTGGATTGATTAAAGTTTGAACAATTGCCTTATTTGGATTATCCCAGTGGGAAGTTAACGACAGTATAATTAATACCCACTTGGCCACATTGACTGAGCTTAAATTTCATTTTCTTTTAAATTCTGAGTTAGGGTTAGGTTCGCAGGAACCCAGAGTCTACCCCAGTCTAATGGCCTCCCATTTAATTATTTTAACATCCTTAACCTCACTTAACCTCCCTGGCCAGTTCCTAGGTCTACAACAAGTACGTGTGGGAGCCGTGTCAGTATCTCTTGAAAAGGGGCACATGTCATTGCGGGGTGAGAAAAAAAAAATCCTGGCTCAGCGCCTGGAGCTCAACAGCTAGGGTGCCAGCCACATACACTGGAGCTGGCAATTTCAAATCCAGCCCCAGCCTGCCAAACAACAATGACAACTACAACAACAAAAAAAATAGCTGAGCTTTGTGGCTGGCGCCTCAGTCCTCACTACTTGGGAGGCTGAGGCAAGAGAATCGCTTAAGCTCAAGAGTTGGAGGTTGCTGTGAGCTGTGATCTCTTGGCACTCTACTGAGGGCAACATAGTGAGACTCTGTCTCAAAAAATAAAATGAAATAAAATAAAAAATAAAATAAAATCCTAACACTCCCCCCGCAACCAGCTGAACAAACTCCTTCTTTGCCAAGGGAACCCCAGAGAAGCCTTAAAAACTGAAATCCTCACTGCCGGTGGGAATGCAAACTAATATGTTCCTTTTGGAAAGATGTTTGGAGAACATTTAGGGATCTAAAAATAGACTTGCCATTCAAGAATGGAAGAAAAGGTATCCAATGTACTCAGCCCTACTATGAAACCAATTTATAGCTTTCATATGAAAGCTATAACCCAATTATAGTCCAAGAATATGGGGAAAGGGGATAGGGAGGGGAGAGAAGGGGGGAAGATGGGTGGATGGAGAGTAATTGGTGGGACCACACCTACCGTGCATCTTACAAGGGTACATGTGAAATTTACTAAATGTAGAATATAAATGTCTTAACACGATAACTAAGAAAATGCGGTGAAGGCTATGTTAACCAGTTTGATGAAAATATTTCAAATTGTATATAAAACCAGCACATTGTACCCCATGATTGCATTAATGTACACAGCTATGATTTAATTAAATTTAATAGTAATAATAATAATAATAATAACTGAAGAAT
>CAUYRH010048605.1:0-33304 GCA_963574655.1 Perodicticus potto | reverse complement strand
AGACAGAGCCTCAAGCTGTCACCCTGGATAGAGTGCTGTGACATCACAGCTCACAGCAACCTCCAATTCCTGGGCTCAAGCGAGTCTCTTGCCTCTGCCTCCCAAGTAGCTGGGACCACAGGCACCCGCCACAACGCCCGGCCATTTTTTGGTTGCAGCCATCATTGTTGTTTGGCGGGCCCGGGCTGGATTAGAACCCGCCAGCTCAGGTGTATATGGCTGGCGCCTTAGCCCATTGAGCCACAGGCGCCGAGCCACTCAACAAATATTTTTATTAGTCACCTATTACATATCACGCACTAATTCATACATTAACAAAACAGTAGAGGAAAAGTTACTAATACTTCCTAACTTCATAGAACTTACAGGCCCTTACTCCCTAAAATACATTTATCTCTTTAAAAATTTAAATTTGGTGGAGATCTGGTAACATCCTTCTCTGTGAACCTTTGAAGCAAAGAAAGACTTCATATTCTCACTCCTCTCTCCCTCTCCAGTACACAGAATAGTCAAGGCTTTACTGAATCTTAAAAAGCAGAGTCAGCAGCCCACTGTGCTTGTAACCTCACAGTTATCTCCTACCAGTTTAAGCTATTTTAACACAGTAATTCCAAATACAACATTAAAAGAAAACGATTAAAATGTAATTTTTTCAATAACTCTAACACTAGGTGGTCCACTTAGGAAAGACTGTTATTTTGTTTTGGGATTTACCCTATCTGGCCAATTTTCTACAGTAACCATTTTCTGCCTCTGTAATTAAAGAAAACATAAATATGATGTAAACTGCATCACCATCCATTTGAGGGTCTAGAGAGTTTAACAAGCCACATATCACATTGCCCATTCCTATCACTACGGTCCAAGCTCCATCAGCTCCTACCTGGTTACTGCACAGCCTCCTAACTGGTCCCCTCCTTCTGCCCTGGTCCTCTGCAAACTTTTCTCAACCCAGCCACCATAGATCACAACTCTCCTCTACTGAGAACCTTCAGTAGCACTAACTCTCACCCAGTATTATGAGCAAAGTGAGCCCCAAGGCCCTGCACAATCTGCTCCCTCTCCTCTGACTCTCTTCTTCCATCCTTCATTTTCTCCACTCCAGCCATGGCGTCCTTGGGGTACCCCAACCTTCCAGGCACACTCCTGCCTCAGGACCTTTGCACATGCCATCCCCGCTGTTTTAAATCCTCCCACAGAGGTAAATACAGTCCAATCATTCTTCCCCTTCAGGTTGTTGCTCAAATGTCACCCCAAGAACACCTTATTAAGACTACAATCCCCATCTCCCTAGAAACTGTGTGATCTTCTTTCTTGCTTTAGTTTTCTAAAGAACACATACGAATTTCTCATATACATCCCAACTCACTTATCTACACATGTATTGTCCCTTTCTGCCATTACACGGGAACAGGAATATTTGCCTCTTTGAGTCACTGCTATAGCCTCAGCCCTGGGATGGTATCTGAAATGTATCGTGTCAATGGCACTCAATAAATATTGCATCTCATTGAAATGAAGTACATATAACTAGGAATCAGCTTCTTCACAATACAGATATTATGTGGAAGAGAAGTGAGGCAGTCCACTAGCTTAGCCTAGTGCAGCAGTTCTCAACCTATGGGTCACAACCCACAGAACTGTATTGAAGGGTCACAGCATTAGGAAGGTTGAGAACCACTTGCCTAGTGGATCCCAGGCTAAATTAGAATCCAACAGCCCTTCTGGATAAAAGACTTTTTAAAAAAACATGTTTGCAACACCTGTGCCTAGGAATGGGCACTCAAACACCTGTCCCTCCAAAAGACAGATAGGAAGGTCTTACCTCGATTTTCAAACTGTCATGTTCCACTGTAAAGTCAAGTCTGGAAGGTGCAACATCAAAGGTAATCCTCTCCCCTCTATAGAAAGGAATCTGGAAGGAAGAGTCTGTTAATTACGAAGAACAAATAACATGATTCAACTATCAATACTAATAGTCTGCAAGTGAAAAGGGGTTCAAGATAGGCCAAAAGAAACCGTAATCCTAACTGTTACCAATTTAAAAAGAAAAAGTCCTGGGCTTCCTGCAGCTATTACTGGGGGGTCAGAGTCTCGTCTTAAGAATAATAACTACTAAACAGAGTGTTCATGGAACTGCAGGCCAACTGTTCCTTTAAAACCCAAGTAGCATCAGCTCTCCCTTTATCCCAAAAGTCCTAAACATAAACAGAGTGGAAACATGCTTCACTCACCACTGTGTAGCCCCCACTTGGCAAAGAATAGAAGGAGAAGGAGCCATCTTCTTTGGAGACCGCATAGCATAAATACACCAGGCTCTCGTCCTGCGGCTGGAACCCAGGCACTGGTGAGACGTTGCAGCCCAGGACATCCTATGCAGGGGGAAAAAAAAGACTTCTTTCTCCATTTACATTTGCTGATCACCATCGAATAGCCACATCACAGGAACATTTTTTAAGTTGTATGTTAATATACAGGGTGCCCCAAAAATGTATATGAACATTTTAATGAAGGAAAAACACTATTAAAACGCTAATACTAAGTATAGACCGATAAAGTTTGTTACCTTGTATCTCTTGTAATTGTAGAAGTCAAATGTAACTTGAATATTATAATTTTAATACAATTTTTCCCTTTCTTAAAATGTATATACATTTTTGGGGTACTTTCCATATGTATTTCTGAAATCTATGACCTATTAGTCCAGATAAAAGGAACCAAAATCTTTACAGTCAAGTTGTAAATTAAAAACTGGTGCAGTCTTCTTGGGAAAAACCACATGACTGCCCTTCCCTACAATGGGTCACCACTCTCCAGATAAGGAAACAAGAGGCTTGGGAAGGTGAGCTGAATGGCCCAAGGTCACACAGCTAGCGAGAGACATCTGTCTGAAACTGGGATTTGTTTAGATTAGGTCTGTTTGATTTCAAAGGCTGTATACTTTCCACCAAATGCCACTGCCTCCAAGTATAAACATTCGATGTCTTGTGAGTCAATAGAGACACACAATGTTCTTAAATGTTAAGACATAAAGCAACCTAAACCTGCATTTTAAACAGTACAGTTTAGTCTATAAATCCCCATCCTCTTACCCCCACCATACACACACACAAATCTCTTCTTTACTTTTCTTTGCTTACCTCGTTGGTTACTAAAGAAGAAAAGAGAAGAAACTTCACCCCTTTCATGGGCTCCCCATCACTTCGGACAGAGCCAGAGACATTGTAGCCAGCAACTATGAGGGGGCTGGCTGCGTTGGCATTGGAGTTGGTTACGCGCACCGTGGTGCTTGCCTATAACAGAAAAAGATGTTTTAACTTCCAAAAAAACAAACAGTCCCGAAGTATCTAACAACAGGAGGACATGCTTAAGCTCAAATATTAACTGGGAAAACAATATATAAAACTGATCACAACTATTTTTTGATACCCAAAATGAAGAGAAAGGAAATGTGGCAAAATCAAAATGCCTCTGTCTACATGTTGGTATTTTACTTAACACTTTTCCAACTTCTATTTCTTTGTTTCTATTCCTTTATACGCCTCTATATATTTCAAAGTTCTAAAATCAGCATATTTTATTTTTCCATGTGTAGTGATACATATACCCATACTTTTTTTTCAGTAAGGTACAATTTACACAAAGAAACATGAACATACAGCCAGACACAGTGGCTCACGCCTGTAATCCTAGCCCTCTGGAAGGCCTAGGCAGAAGCATCACTTGAACTTAGAAGTTCCAGACCAGACTGAGCAAGAGTGAGACCTTGTCTCTACTAAAAATAGAAAAACAAGCCAAGTATTGTGGTGGGCACCTGTAGTCCCAGCTACGTGGAGAGACTGAGACAGGAGGATCCCCTAAACCCAGGAGCCTGAGGTCAATGTGAGCTAGACTGATGCCATGGCATTCTAGGCTGGGCAACAGAGTAAGACTCGGCCTCAAAAAAAACAAAAGAAGTGCGTATATTCTAAGTTTACAGTGATTTTTACAAACTAAATACACTATTCTGTGTAACCAGCACCCCAGAAATACTCTTCACATTCACTTCCAGTCACTAACCCCAAAGGGTAATCATTATCCTGATTTCTAACAACATGCTTCACTTTAAAATCCCAAGTTTACATTAATAAACTCAAAATACTTCACGTATACAATTAACATACAATGTAAACATTAAGATCTATTCTATTTATAATGTGTAAGCTCTTGAGTTTTAAATAAAACATTTTTAAATGTTGCTCCAGAAGAGAAAAACCCTGAAAACCAAAATTCATAAACAATATAGATACATCTAAGTGTAAAACTATACCATCAATTATAAATGCATAAAACCTATACAGTAAAACTGAAATATTGATTCTGATGCTTCCTTAGCAAGAATGAGGCATAACCTCAGAACTAGTGCAGAAGCTAACGTGTTAAAATGTCCTCTAAATCTTATTTCAGTTTGGTCTGTCGCAGCTATTACAAAACTCACCTAGTAATGTTTCTTTTTTTCTTTTATTATAAACTATTTCAGTCAAATGAAAGATACAAAGAATACTCTAAAGCAGTCGTCCCCGACCTTTTTGGCAGCCGAGACCAGATTCATGGAAGATAATTCTTCCATGGACGGGGGTAAGGAGCATGTTCTGGGGATGATTCAGGTGCATTCCATCTCCACCTCAGATCACCAGGCATTAGATTCTCATGAGGAGCACACAACCAAAATCCTTTGCACACAGTTTACAGCAGGGTTCACATTCCTGCCATGTCTGAAAATCTAATGCAGCTGCTTATCTGACAGGAGATAGAGCTCAGGCAGTGATGCAAGCAATGGGGGGTGGCTGTAAAAATAGATGAGGACACTCCCCTCACTTGCCCACTGTTCATCTCCCGCTGTGCAACTTAGTTCTTAACAGGCCACAGACTGGTACCAGTCTGCGGCCCAGTGGTTGGGAACAACAACTGTAAAAAACATCTATTAATATATACCCTCTACCAGCCAAACAAATAAAGAGTAGAAATATAACCCAGGACACTGGCATACCCCCAACGCCCCAACCTCCTTCCTCCAGACATATCACTATGAACTAGTCCCATCATGTCTTTATAATGTTTCTACATAAGACTGTATTGTACACCCATACACGGTATTATGAGTGTTTTGATCATATTTCCTATGATCTTGCTTTTTTTTTTTTTTTTTTTTTTTTGAGACAGAGCCTCAAGCTGTCACCCTGGATAGAGTGCTGTGGCATCACAGCTCACAGCAACCTCCAATTCCTGGGCTCAAGCGAGTCTCTCGCCTCCGCCTCTCAAGTAGCTGGGACTACAGGCTCCCGCCACAACGCCCAGCCATTTTTTGGTTGCAGCCGTCATTTTTGTTTGGCGGGCCCGGGCTGGATTCGAACCCGCCAGCTCAGGTGTACATGGCTGGCACCTTAGCCCGTTGAGTCACAGGCACCGAGCCAATGATCTTGCTTTTAAATATAGCTATATATTTATTCATATTTTTACTGCTAGATCATAGCTGTATATATTTTGGGGACATATGTGATAGTTTGATACATGTATACAATGTGTAATAATCAAGTCAGGGCAATTAAGATATCTATCACCTCTAAATGCTTAAAAGCATTTAACTTTTCTTTCTATTGGGAATATTACAATGCTTCTCTTCTAGCTATTTCAAAATATACATTATTATTAACTATAATATCCCTACTAAACTGCCAAATACTAAGCCTTCTTTCTTCTAACTGTGCTTGTGTATCCATTAACCACCCAAATGTACTTAATTTATGTAGCTCTACCATAGTTTGTTACTGCTAACATACAGATTTCTATTATGTGACAAAACCAGAATCTATTCTTTCCTTAATGGGCATTTAGATCATTTATAATATTTTGCTATTACAAATAAAGCTGCAATAAACATTGTCATACATTCTCCTTGGGAACGTGTACAGCAGTTTGAAGAATGTTTAGTGTATTTACAGATTTCTGTTTCAGACTAAAAAAAGAACAGCAAATATATCTCATCAGGTCCTTCTGGTGTTGATTTAGCTTAAAATAGCTATAGTTAATAACAGACCTATTTCACAGCAGGAAGACAACATTTTCATCTAAAACTGAAACCAACATAAGCAACAGCTGCTATAGCAAGGAGTTACACCATATTAACAACACCAGCTAATCAAGGACTTATACCATATTAACAATACCAACTAATCAAGGAGTTATACCCTACTAACAACACCAGCTAATTAGCAGCACCAGGTTTCTTCATCCACTTCTGAAAAACCATGCAGTTGTCTCCTCTCCTAAACTGAAAACCCTTGCATTCGACCACAAGATAGCAAACTATGGGCGCAGCTACAGAGGTAGCTGAAACACTCACCTCTTTCAACGCCCAGGTCGGATGAGTTGCAAGGATTTCATAATCTCCAGGAAGAACTTTAAAAAATGCAAACCTAGGAAATACAAAACACTACTGAACTTTCTCCAAATAACCCAAGTATTTCTAATTTAATAGACTAATACTAACAGCACTAATGTTTAAATTATCACAACTTGCCATTCGTTTTGGGGGGTTTTGGTTTTTATTTTTTTTTGAAATGAAAAAAAAACACTCTGTGGGTAGAGTGCCGTGACATCATAGCTCACAGTAACCTCAAACTCTTGGGCTCAAGAGATCCTCTTGTCTCAGCCTCCCCAGTAGCTGGAACTACAAGGCACTCACCACAACATCTGGCTAGTTTTAGAGACAGGGTCTCACTCTTTTCAGGCTTGTCTCCAACTCCTGTCATCAATCCACCTGCCTTGGCCTCCCAGAGTGCTAGGATTACAGGTGTGAGCCACTGTACCCTTCGATTGTTAAATGAACTCGAGTGAAATCCAATCCTTCACTATACAAATTCATACCAAACAGCACTTATTGAGTGCTTACAGTGTGCAAGGAGGGGTGTTCCATGTGCTGACAGGAAGGAAGAAGGCTTATCGTTCCCTTAATCTCAAGGATTTCTGGCATAAAACCAGTCACTGTACTTTAGCAAGGATCAGTCTTAGAACATGTGACTGGATTTAACAGAGGTGACAGGCATGAATAGGCAAGGAGAAGGGGAGAGAAGTGTCCAAAGGAACAGAGATGGGAGGGGAAGAGGGGCAGCTAAGAACAGAAAGCAGATCCACAGGCTGAGTGAGGCAGATGCTAACACAAAGTGACACTGCCGACACAGGTAGGACAGATGGCAAGCTTTGAAATGATACAAAGCATTTAGATGTGTTATCAGAAACAAACCTCAGCCCTTCTGGCTCCTTCACAAAGCAACTGTGACCCAGTAGCCGGTGAAGATCACTCTGTGCTAAGGCAAACTAAGACCAGAGCAAGCCGAGCTGAGGCTGGGATTGCCACCCCCAGGACTCTGACATGTCTAACACTGAGTCTGCAAAGCACTTGCCTAGTAGAGAGCTAAAAAAGAATTTTAGCTCTCTACTAGGCAAGTGCAAGTGATTTCTTCTGTGCTAAGGTGGCTTCTTATTATGGCGAATATTGCCTGAGAGGGAGATGAGGCTTGGAAATCACTTTGGTATAATAAAACTGAAATTGCCATTCAATTTGGGGCTTAGTAAGATCTAGCTCCCACTTCATTTTCAGAGTGGCCCGATACTACCAGTTACCATCACTGAGTCAGTGCAGATGAAAGGGATTCACAAAGTTCCAGTCACTTTTCTCTAGTTTGTTGGCAAGGTCAACAACAAACTACTGTACTGGCCAAAAAAAAATACTATAGCTCCACATCCCCGCTACAGATCACAGCTGGAGAGGTACCAATCAAGAAGTAAATGTCGGGCGGCGCCTGTGGCTCATTGAGTAGGGCGCCGACCCCATATATCGAAGGTGGCGGGTTCAAACCCGGCCTCGGCTGAACTGCAAAACAGAAAAATAGCCGGGCATTGTGGCGGGCGCCTGTAGTCCCAGCTACTTGGGAGGCTGAGGCAAGAGAATTGCCTAAGCCCAGGAGTTGCAGGTTGCTGTGAGCTGTGTGATGCCACCACACTCTACCAAGGGTGATAAAGTGAGACTCTGTCTCTAAAAAAATAAAAAAAATTTAAAAAAGAAGTAAATGTCATTTCAAAACTGAAAAATAATTTCACTAATAATAAACTTTTTTTTTTCTTTTTTTTTTGAGACGCAGTCTCACTATGTCACCCTGAGTAGAGTGCTATGGCATCATAGCTCACAGCAACCTCAACCTCGTGGCCTTAAGTCATTCTCTTGCCTCATCCTCCCAAGTAGCTGGGACTACACGTGCCCACCACAACTCCCAGCAATTTTTTGGTTGTAGTTGTCATTGTTGTTTGGCAGGCCCAGGCTGGGTTTGAACCTGCCAGCTCTGGTGTATGTGGCTGGCGCCCTAGCCACTGAGTACAGGCACCAAGCCAATAATAATAACTTTAAAATTGGTTGACTTATTGATGGCCCATTATAAACTCCCATTTAGCAATTTAATCAGTTTTGTCTATGAAAGTGGTTAGTAATAATTTGAATGCTTTCAAAAATTGTAAGTTTGAACTCTTCTAGTATTAATCTTGGCATATCTGTTAACATTTAAAACTCAATTAAATAAATCCATTAAAGAAATGCTTTACTCTTGACTTGGCAAGGTTAATGAAATAATCATCAGTTCCAACTACAAAATAGTTTTCATATGATAAGGATAATATGATTTTTTAAACTGTAACTGAGCTAACCTTTATCAAGCTAACATTTATTCAACATATACTCCATGTCAATTTGCAAAAATAACAGCAACATAATCTTCCCAATAACTTTAAGAAACAGATTCCACAATTGTCTTCACTTACAAATGAGGAAACTAAGGCACAGAGGAATTAAGTAATTTTCCCCAAGTCAAACATCTAGCAAATGGGCTTGCCACAATTCAAACTCAGGATTATCAGGCTCCAGAGCCAGCCCCGACTGTTAAGTAAAGGCCTAACACAGGTGTCCAACCTTTTGGCTTCTCTTAGGCCACACATTAAACACACAAACACTAATAAGGAAAGCTGATGAGCAAAAAAAAAGGTTCATGCATAAATTTCATAATATCTTACACCACAGATAAGAAAAAAAGTCCTCACATAATCCGCATGTGGCCCAAGGACTAGTTTGGATGCCCAAGGAAGTGCCAGGCCCAGCAGCAGGTGCCTTAATTGACATCAACTCATACTGAATCATCCCATCAGTGCTAAGCGAAATGGGCCAAACAATTCTGTTTTACATACAAAGAACTTGGGGCTTTAAGGGGCATGAACTCTCCCAAAGTTAAGACGCTAAATCAGCATCTAAACGAAGGTCTCCCAGAATCCAACCCCACAGCCCCAACACAGCTCAGCTCTAATGAAAAGCTGGGTATAGGACGCCACTCACTTTCCTCCTGGCTGCGTAACCGTGGACTGGATCTTTGCTTCGGTCCCTGTGTTTCTCAGAGACACCTGTACTCCTGCAGGACCCAGGGGCTGCCCTTTGCTGAGGACCTGCCGTGAAGAAAAGGTTAGGCCCCACGACAGCAAAGCATCCTCCCCTCAAAATGCTGTCAATCCTGCTCATGCCCCCGCATCCCCAGGTGGAGCTTGGAATCTTATTTAACTTGTAACACTATTTTACAAACCACTGAGAAAGAAAAAAGTACCCAAGATCGTCCTCTGTAAGAAGATCCCCCAGGCATAACTGGCATGGAGGGGTATCATTCTCAACGTAAAGGAGAACAAGCCTGCCATGAAGAAAAGGACAGCAAGGAAATCTCCACATCTCAACATTGGGCAGTGGGTGGACAAAGGAAAAACTCCTCCCCGAGAAAATGAACTTAACAAACTAGGAGCTGCGTTTATATATATTAGTATTCTAAATTCACACTATCAAGGCAGTTCAGAAAAGTCTCAGAAAATTTATTTTTTGACACAAAATCTGATGCCTATTCCCCTGGCCACTCCAAGGAAACCACTGGTGTTTAAAGTATAAAATAGTTTGGGTTTTCTTTGTTTGTTTGTTTTTGAGACAGAGTCTCAAGGCTAGAATGCAGTGGCATCATAGCTCACAGCAACCTCAAACTACTGGGTTCAGACAATCCTCCTGCCTCAGCCTCCGGAATAGCTGGCACCACAACGCCCTCCTAATTTGTCTGTATTTAGTAGAGACAGGGTCTTGTTCTTCCTCGGGCTAGTCTCAAACTCCTCGACTCATGGCACCCTCCCACCTGGCCTCCCAGAGTGCTAGGATTACAGCCTGAGTAGGTGAGCAGCAGAAGCAAATGCAAGCCCTCCCCACAAGAAGCCAAAGACAGACAGAGATGGCAAGATGCCACCAGCCCTGGGGAGTGTGTTCTTCCAACTCCACAATCCAATAAAAGGCCACTGCTGGCATAAGCACTAACAGCATATACTCTGGGGGGACAGGGGGGATCGGACTCTTAACAACACTCCCCACATTCGACACACAACAGGATGTAGAGTTCACAGGCTCTCTTGAAGCTTATCTGTGGGTCCCCTATGGGATCAAAGCCCCCAGATCAAAACATCCTGCTTTTTCGTAAAGGCTAAGACTCGGTGTGTACTACAGAGCAAACGTAAAAAACAACAAAGCTCCAAGGCCAAACCTTTCCGTTCACAGAGAATCCTGTGAACACAAAGTTGATGTCCTCCCCCTTCGTGCAGATGTCACTGACACCATCCACGTAGAGTTCCACGGTGGTTGGCTCTGAGGAAGCAAAGGAAACGGCACAAGATACAAGGATAAGCTGAGTTCGGGGAAACAGTGAAACCACCCAAGGAGAACATCTCTTATATGAGTATTAAGCTTGCATCTTATTTATTTCTAAACTCTTAATACACATGCAAGGTTCAAAATCCAAAGGTACAAAAAGGTATGCAGGGAAAAGTCTCCCTGTCACACCTATTCCCCCAGCCACCCCAAGGAAACCATCAGTGTTTAGAGTATAAAATAATTTTGGGGGGTTCGTTTTTTGAGACAACATCTCAAGCTGTCGTCCTGGGTAGAGTGCCATGGCATCACAGCTCACAACAACCTCAAACTCTTGGGCTTAAACAATTCTCTTGCCTCAGCCTCCCAAGTAGCTGGGACTACAGGTGCCTGCCACAACCCCTGGCTATTTTTTGGTTGTAGTTGCCATTGTTGTTTGGCAGGCCTGGGCTGGATTCGAACCTACCAGCTCTGTGGTATGTGGCTAGCGCCCTAGCCACTAAGTTACAGGCGCCAAACCTATAAAATAGTTTTAAAACAGTCTTTCAGCTGAGTTATATCACAGAGTCCCAGTGAAAATTCAGTGGCCACAAAATAATTTTATTTACTGAATGCTCACCACAAACTAAGCACAGAACTGAGTGCATTTAATTCTATTACCTTAAAAGGTAGGTAATAGACCAGGCATGGTGGCTCACACTTGTAATCCTAGCACTCTGGGAGGCTGAGATGGATGGATCACTTGAGCTCAAGAGTTCAAGACCAGCCTGAGCAAGAGTAAGACCCCTGTCTACTAAAAATGAAAAAATGAGGCAAGATGATCGCCTGAGCCCAAGAGTTTGAGGTTGCTATGAACTATGACACCACAGCACTCTACCCAAGGTGACAAAGGGAGACTCGGTCTCAAAAAAGGTTAAAAAAAGAGATAAGTAGCAGTATCTGTAGCTCATCAAGAGGTAAATTGAGGCATGCAGGGGTTAAAGGATCTCCCAGGGTCACCGAGCTTGTGACAGAGCCCCAATTTAACCCTAAACATCTGGCTGTAGATATGTCCCTGACCAAGTACCTGAGTTTCATGATTTTTGCCACATTAAACCAAGACCACAAACTCTGATGCCACAGGAGCCACATGGGTGCAAAGTGAGCAGAACAGGCCAAGTGCGGACCATGCAAACTGAAATGGGGCAACTGCTACTCAACTCTGCCACGTGGCCTGTGGTTGCAGGAGCTTCCTACTCCTCAGAAAAATGTGGAGTTTATGTACCATCTACTGATTTTTCAATATTAGCAATTAACTCCATTTTTTTAAACTGTAGAATTCTTCATAATAGGGGTTAACATTTAATTTTTAAAAGGATAGGTAAAATGTGGAGTAATAAGCAAAAAAAAAAAAAATGTTTAAACCATGAGATTTTCAGGTAAAATGAAGAATTTCACAAACACACACACACACAAGAAAGTTTCCAATTAAAAAAAAATGGGCAAAAGATGTGAATAGCCATTTCACAAAAGAGGCCATACAATAGCAAATAAACATAAATATATAAAAAAAGTATTCAATCTCACTGGCCATCAGAGAAATGTAAATCAAGATTGTGCTGAGATACTACTATACCCCCACCTGTAATGCTGAAATGAAACGTCAGACCAAGCAACTGGAACTCTTTTACAGAGCATAAATTGGAAGATCCACTTTGAATGTTCAGAAGTATCTGCTAAAACTGAGCATGTATAAATTCTGTTGCCTAGCAATTTCTCTCTTGGTATACACTCAACAAAAATGCAAATAAATGTGTACAAAAACGTACTTCAAGAATGTTTACACCCATATCACAAAATCTCAAAACTGCAGATGCTGGCGTGGATGTGGAGAGAAAGGAACACTTTTGCACTGCTGGTGGGACTGCAAACTAATACAACCTTTTTTGGAAGGAAGTATTGAAAACCCTCAAAGAACTCAATCTAGAACCCTCCCATTTGATCCTGCAATCCCATTACTGGCCATCTACCCAGAAGGAAAAAAATCATTTTACCATAAGGACACTTGCACTAGACTACTTATCGTAGCTCAATTTACAATCGCCAAAATGTGGAAACAGCCAAAATGCCCACCAACGCAGGAATGGATTAACAACCTGTGGTATATGTATACCATGGAATACTATTCAACCATTTAAAAAGATGGAGACTTTACATCCTTTGTATTAACCTGGATGGAAGTGGAACACATTGTTAGTAAAGCATCACAAGAATGGAGAAGTATAGGAGGTGGCACCCGTAGCACAGTGGTTAGGGCGCCAGCCACATACACCAGAGCTGGCAGGTTCCAACCCAGCCTAGGCCAGCTAATCAACAATGACAACTGCAACAAAAAAATAGCTAGGTGTTGTGGTGGGCGCCTGTAGTCCCAGCTACTAGGGAGACTGAGGCAAGAGAATCACTTAAGCCCAAGAGTTTGAAGTTGCTGTGAGCTGTGATGTAATGGCTATCAAGCCACGGCACTCTACCGAGGGTGACATAATGAAACTCTGTCTCAAAAAAAAAGAATGAGGAAGCATCAATCCTATGTACTAATTTTGATATGAGGACAATTAATGACCTAGTACACGGTGTGGGGTGGGGGAAAAGAAGAGCAAAGAGAGGGAAGGAGGGAGGGGAGTGGGAGAAGCGGAGAGCAGAGAAAGGGAAGGAGGGAGGGGCATTAGGTCTCGGTGTGTAACATACCTTTTGGGGGCACACCTTTTGGGGGCAAGACACAATTATAAGAGGGACTTTATCTAACAAATGCAATCAGCGTAACATAGTTTCTTGTACCCTCAAAGAATCTCCAATAATTTAAAAAAAAAAAAAGAATGTTTACAGAAGCAGTATTCTTAGTGGCCAAAATCAGAAAAAAAATATACATCAACAGTAGATTCAATAATCATTTTACAGTCACTGGGCAGAATTCTGTACAGCAAAGAAAATTAACTAGAGCTGCAAATAATACAGATGATTCTCATGACTTGAGAAAGAAACCAAATACAAAAAAAGTATCTGGTATAATTTGATTTAAACGAAGTGCTAAATGGACAAGTTTTAGAAAGTGAGCCTGCTGGTTGCCTGGAGCATGGGGCGGCATGGCTAATGAGCACCAGAGCTGGGGCACTTCAGGAGTTCTGGCAAACCACTATCTCATTGCCTGGGTGGTGGCTACATGGGTGTGTTCACTTTGTGAAAATTCATCAAGTGACACCCTTGCACTCAGTGTACTCTGCTGAAAGTATAATTCAATAAAAAGGCTTATCAAAAGAAAAAGCACCAGCAAGAGGGGAGGGGCTCAAAGGAAACACTCCCCCAAGCTGACAATTTGGAACCTCTGACCATTTGTTGGGCTGGCTTCCCCTCCTGTTTTCTGGAATGTACCAGCCAGGTGTCCCCTAACTACAAACCAAAAAAGAGCTGATCTTACAGAGCCAAATGAGCAGGCAGCTACCTAAGCATCACCTTACCCTTTGGGATGGTAAGGACTAAACTCTTCCTCATCTAACACACAACCAATCCTGATATGAATAACTCTGGCACTACTCCTCTCCCCAAACTGTGGACTGGGGTCCCCTCCACCCACTCTACCAAAACATCAGGAGTCTCTCCTCTTCAAAAACACTGCCTCGTCTCATGCTGGTAATCCTAGCACTCTGGGAGGCCAAGGTGGGTGGATCACCTGAGCTCAGGAGTTTGAGGTTGCTATAAGCTAAGATACCATGGCACCATCTGAGGGTGACCAGGTTAGACTCTGTCTCAAAAAAAAAAATACTCTTCTCTTCCAATCCCAACCCCCTTCCTACCTCTCCAACTTCACTAGAAGGCAGCTGCATCACAGAATTTTTGAGCTTTTGTTTGTTCAGAAGGGCTATTTCTAAGTATTGACTGCTT
Source organism: Perodicticus potto (assembly GCA_963574655.1). NCBI lineage: Eukaryota > Metazoa > Chordata > Mammalia > Primates > Lorisidae > Perodicticus > Perodicticus potto. Next base: position 18,645 of record CAUYRH010048605.1, on the reverse strand, counting down.
GACAATTATGTGCTAGTTATAATGAACACTTAACACTGGCCCATTAATCCTCTTTGTGCCCTGTGGGACAGGAAATGTAACTACCTTGAGTATGCAGTGCAGGGACAGAGGCTTACACAGGGGATGTAACTTGCCCAAGGGTCATGTAACTTGGGTGAGGCCTAAGGTTGCCAGATCTTCTCATGTCTGGATTGTTACATCAAATCTCATATTGTTTAAATATTAAATTCTGTTAAAACAAAACCAAAAAAATCAGAGGAGGCTAAAAAAGTAGCTGTCCTGGGGGCTCAGTGCCTGTAGTGCAGCAGGTAGGGCGCCAGCCACATACACCAGAGCTGGCAGGTTCCAACCCGGCCAGGGCTTGCCACACAACAATGACAACTACAACAAAAAAATAGGAGGGTATTGTGGCAGGCGCCTGTAGTCCCAGCTACTTGGGAGGCTAAGGCAAGAGAACCGCTTAAGCCCAAGAGTTTGAGCTTCTGTAAGCTGTGATGCCACAGCACTCTACAGAGGGGACATCGTGAAACTGATTCCAAAAAAAAAAAAGTAGCTGTCCTGAAACCTGAACAAAGCCCCCACTCTTGATTCCCATACTATTTCCTGCTGGGTATTGAGTGAAACTACAAAGGCAAAGTTGTTTGCGAAAAGAGGTCAAACAAAAGATTCCTATTTTAAAAAGACAACAGAAAACCTTAAGGAAGACTAAGGTAAATTTGAACTACTCTAAAATGACCAGGAGAGAAAAAAACACAAAAACCTTCTTACACATCAAAAATGACCCTTAATATTTTAACAGTCCATGTGTTCTGCTGATCTAAATTAATATTGGACACATAATCTAATCCCTTACAAAGTATATCTGGTGGTTAAATTAACTTACCAAAACTCCACCCTAGGGGAGGCTCAATCTTCAGAATAAAATCCCCCTAAAAGGAAAAAAGAAAAATGAAATTTACAGGACTGAGAACTGATGACCGTGGTTTAATTTAGCTTACTGCTACCTCTTAGTCTAAAATTTCTACACCTGAAATGCAATTCTAAGAGTAAGCAGTATTCTTGGTAGCGAGTTCCTTGATGACCTTCAGATACTACAAGCTGAAGCTGAACACCAGAAGTTTCCATCTAAACAAGCGGTTCTCAACCTGTGGGTCACAACTCACAGGAACTGTATTAAAGGGTTGCAGCATTAGGAAAGTTGAGAACCACTGATCTAAACAATCAAAGTCAGTGCTGAAGCCCACCCTTTAGTTTTAAAGACACTGTATTCAGCCACTCACTGTCTTCTGATACCAAACATATCGTTAACCAAGTCTCCTATTAACCCCTCCCAGGCCTACAGTTGCAAGGGTTAGCACATATCTTTAGGAACAAAAGTCAGTTCTTTTTGTTTGTTTGTTTTTTGCAGTTTTGGCTGGAGCCAGGTTTGAACCCACCACCTCTGGTATATGGGGCCGGCACCCAACTCCTTAAGCCACAGGCGCCACCCCGAAAGTCAGTCCTTAAAACTAGATTTTAATCAACCCTGGTTTCTTAAGATAGATAATGTTAGAAAATAAACAAATGGATCTCAAGACCCAGATAATCCACCTCTAGACATCAATGCTATGCATCACTCACAAAGACATAAATTCAAGATTATTATTTCCTGCTGTTGTTAGTAACAACAACAATTTTAAAGAATGAGAAAAGCCTGTATATCCATCAAGGGAGAAGTGGTTAAATAAATTATAGTTTGAGTTTAACTCCTGACACACTGTGCAGCTATTAAAAAGAAGGCAGATCTAGATTAGCTGATGCTAAAAGGGCACAAAGGAAAAACTCAAACATACCTAAGGTAACAAAAGCAGTATCACATGGGAAAAAATGAAATTGCCGAATAATTCCTATTGTTTGATTCCAAAATCAAAACTGTGCATACTGACTATTTTTGCAACTTCCTATAAATTTACATTCGTATGTATCTGAATAACTATAAGCAGAAACCAATCTGTTAGGATGTACACTGAAATTTTATCAGAGGGTATCTCTACAGGGGAAATGGAATTAAAGGGCAAGGGGACAAATTTACTTCATATATTTCTAAAAACACTGATTTTTTTTTTCCCCACAAAGCTCATGAATTCACAAAGTACTTGTACATTTTAAACAATATTTAAGCTGCTTAAAAGTAAAGGGTTCTAGTAAATCAGTTCTCAGCCCTGGCACTACAATTTGGGCTGTCCTCTGTAGCACTGTCTTCTGCCTGGCTTCTCACTGGGTAACTCCAGCACCTCGCCACCACTGTTACAATCAAAAATGTCTCTAGGCATGGCCAAATGACCCTGGAGATGTGGAAGGCCACTATATTCAACTGAACCAGTTTTTAAGTTGTTTCCCTCAAAGTGTAGCTAAGATTGCCATGTTCCACTAATAATTTACAAAATTGGAAAAGCCCTTGCTAGCGTGGGAAAGGCCACAGTGCAGCCCTCTGGGGCACGCTAGCTACTTCCCATCATAAAAAGCAAGCAATAAAGACTAAAGTGTCCTCTCCTCTTACCTTATCATACAAAGGGATCATAAAGTAACCATTATTAGGGGCACAGTCGGTCTGGTATTTCAAAGTCCCATGCTTGGTGTACAACTTTATCTGGAAAAGATGAAAAAGAGAAGCCATGACCTTTGAAAATTAACTACATACCTTACACTTGAACATGTTCTATGTGCATTCACTGAGGGTCTGCTACAGAGCTATAGGACAGAGCGCCCCACCAAGAGAAATAAGTCTCCCCAAAAAAGGAGGGATTCAATGTTTTTCCAATTAGAAAGTATCTGCGGCTTGGCACCTGCTGGCTCGGCGCCTGGCTCAGCGGGCTAAAGCGCCAGCCACGTATACCTGAGCTCGCGGGTTCGAATCCAGCCCGGGCCCGCCAAACAACAGTGACGGCTGCAACCAAAAAATGGCCGGACATTGTGGCGGGCGCCTGTAGTCCCAGCTACTTGGGAGGCGGAGGCAAGAGACTCACTTGAGCTCAGGAATTAGAGGTTGCTGTGAGCTGTGATGCCACGGCACTCTATCCAGGGTAACAGCTTGAGGCTCTGTCTCAAAAAAAAAAGAAAGTACCTGCCCTAAAAGTCTTATTTTTTGGCTGGACAAGGTGGCTCATGCCTGTAATCCTAGTACTCTGGGAGGCCAAGTTAGGTAGATAGCTTGAGCTCACCAGTTCAAGACCAGTCTGAGCAAAAGCGAGATCCTGCCTCTACTAAAAATAGAAAAACTGAGGCAAGAGGATCACTTGAGCCCAAGAGTTGGAGGCTGCAGTGAGCTATGACACCTCGGCACTCTACCCAAGGCAACAGCTTGGGACTCTGTCTCAAAACAAAAAAAGTCTTATATTTTAATGCTTTTCTATATATTGGTAGCTGTCTCTAGGTTGTTCATATAAGTTTCTGGGTCTAAAACCAATTTTCAAACTTTGCTATTAGTAAGGTGCTTATTAAAATGCAGATCCTCAGGTCTACCTTTGTTTCTCAACTAGAAGGCCTAGGAAGAGTGCCAGGGATCTGCATTCTTAACTCCAAATAATTTCAAATGCTTGGAGTAACATTCATCTGGAAACTTAATTTCCTCTTTAATTGCATTCCCAGAAATAACAGGCCAAAAAGACAATTAACGTATGTCCTCTCCTCAAGAACTCTTTAAAACTCTTGCATCCTGAGCGTTACAAGACACAAACTGCTAATCCAGTACGATGCTCCAGAAGTATCTGGGTCTTCCACATGCTGTAAATGGCCAAGTCATTTACTTTCCTGAGGGTTCAGGTTCTTCACAAATAGGAAGGGAGTCACTCCCCTTCATGGGGGCTGTATAGATTCTCATCAGTGTATAGTAAGTACACAGGTACACAGTATGGACTCAGGGAAAAAAGCAGTTTATAGTACTATTGATATTTAATTTTTCTCTGAAGAAAAAGGCAACATGGTATAATTGGCAAGGCACAGACTAGGTTCAAGGAAAATTTCCCAACCTTACCAGCATGGCTCAACTACTCTGAGCCTCGGTTGCCACAGCTGTGAAAGGAAGAAGTTGGGTCTGATGATGCCTCACCTCTAAAAGGTCAGTGCTCTGTGCCCATGATACAGAAATGACAGAGTCAAATCTTACCAGCTAAGAAGATATACAAAGTGACAAACTCACAACATGAACACTGGGAAAGGAACAATATGAAACAATGCACAGGCTGTAAGGTGAGAAGGGCTTACACTCAGTAGCACCTGGGATAGTGTCTTGTTTACCCTAGGGACTCAATAAGTACTCTGTGAATTTCTGGTGATAAAGGAATTCCGATGTATGCATTTAAAGCAGGGATGGGATACCCCTGGCCCAGAAGGGTTAGAGGCAATGTCAAAGGGCTTTCATCCAAAAGGATCGGATCATATGCAACCCAAGCCAAGCTTTGCTCCCCCAAGGATCAGCTGGTTTCCCAGAGAAATAAAGAACCCAATTTTTACTGTGAAATTAGCAACCAATATAATTTTTCTTTTCAAGAGTTAAGTCACTGTCAAAGAATAGATTGGTTTTTATCTGTTCTGTTCACTGAACTGCTATATCCTCATCTGGGACAAGGCACCTCAGTAAGTAGTTGTTGACTGAACAAAGAAGATGTAAAACACCCAGGAGGGGAAAAGGCATAATCAACAAATGATTGTGAAATACCTTGAGCATTTCTATTTCTTTCATAAAATACAGATCAGGACATAGGATGGCAATATAAATCTATATCAACATTACATTCACGAAATGTTTGTTTCATAATCAGAAATTATAAAAGAATGGGTGTCTCAAACCATCTAGACAGGCAGCTCTGGAAGGAACACACTTCATCATAGGTCACAAAATCTACTCTCTGCTCTAGAGGTCACTACTAATACTAGGGGTGGTTGATGCCCCTATCTTTCCCTTCCTTCCAGAACCCCAGAAAATGACAAGTTACAATAACCATTTCAAGGCAGCTTCTGAAATGCCCTGTGCTCACACATTGAGAAGGCAAACTCAGGAGGATGCATGGGCACCCAGCAACATGTACCCACCCAGCAGATCCTAGGAGGCTGGCTGCTGCCAATGGGTAGATTCATTCAATGCCCAATCTCTTAAGACTAAGTTAAGAAGGCAGCAGACAAGGAGGCCCATGAAGATGGCAATTGATTCTCTTCTTTGGGAAATATACAGCGCTGTTTCTCTCCCAGTACCATCCTACAGGTACAAAAACTGGGTCTTGAAGCAAGGCCAGATCAAAGAGCTATGGCGTGTAGAATCAACTTCTTACCCCTCCCCCAATCCTCAGCAACACACTTTGCAGAACAGAGCGGTCAACCCTCCCCTGCCAGCCCTGAGCAGGGCACACTGCAGCCTTAGCCGTGGTCTTGGCCTTTAGGCTCTAATTCCCCAGTTCCTTCTCTTTGGCCTTTCCCCGTCTCTTCATTTTCTTTCAAATTACCTCCCTGGTACCTATTCTTTATACCTCTTCCACTTCCCTTCCCTTCTCCTGCCCCATCCTCAATCCCCTCCCAAAAAGGAGATGCAGGCCTCCCCCAGGTCCCCTCCCATTTACCTTTCACAAGTTAACTTCTGTCTCTAACTTCATCCATCCCCCTTCCTCTTTACAGAAGCTTTCTAGGGCATAATTCCACTGGGCTGATAAAAATTTAATAGGACTTTGCAACTTAATTTTTAAAAACATCTACACAAACCTCTAGGGTAATTCAAGACAAATAGGGCACCTGACAATTCTCCATTTTAAGTGGGAAAAGTGTGGGAGGGAGGGAAGAAGAGAAATAAAAATACAGATTCCAGGTCCCAGTGATTCCAATACTGATCTACTGGGTCTGGATCTATGAGATGAGAACCAATACTCGTTAAAGACATCCCTGTGGGTTGGGCACGGTGGCTCATGGCTGTAATCCCAGCATTTTGGGAGGCCAAGGAGGCCAAAAGCTCGAGACTAGCCTAGACAACAGGGTAAGACCTCATGTCTACGAAAAATTTTAAAACTTAGAGAGTGTGGTGGTGCACACCTGTAGTCCCAGCTTGGGGTTGCAGTGAGCTGTAGGACTCTAGCCTGGACACAGAGAGACACTGAAGAAAGAAAAAAGAAAGAAAGAGAAGAAAAACAAAACAAAAGCACCTCAGGGCTTTGGAGAAGCAATGGATTAGAAATTCGGGGGTGTTCTGGGTTGTGGGGTTTGGAGGATAGACATGTGGTTTCTAGGTTCTGGAATAAGAGTCTGGAGAGCTTTGAGTTTCAGGGGCTCTGGTTCTGAGCGATCTGTGGTCTGGATTGTGAGGACCTGGAGTCGGGGTTTTGAAGACTCTGGGGCCTGACACTCCCCAGTCCGCAGCCGACTCCACAGAAGCTCCCCTCTAGCGCGGCTGGGGAGGGGATGTGGAGAGTCCGCGGAAAGCAGAGCCTTCAAACAGAAGACTCCTAGAACCGGGGCTGGTGGAAACAGCCCAGAGTCAGAGGCGAGACCGGCGCGGCCCAGAGAGGCTGAGCGACTTGCCCAGGGTCACACCGCGAGGCCGGGCCCCGGAGCGGGCGCTCACCTCGATGAGCGAGTAGTTGATCTCCACGTCCGACTTCACGAAGCCCCCGCAGCCCACCACGATGTCCTCCGAGCCGCGGGCCGGCCCCACGCCGATCATTAGCAGCACCACGGCCGCGGCGACCTCCGCGGACAGCGGCGGCCCAGCGCCCCAGGTCGCCCACATGGCCCGGCCTCCCGCTGCTTAACCCTCCGAAGGTCCCGGCGGTCCCGCCCCTCCCACCGCACGCTGCCCGATCCTTCCTTCCCTGCGGCCGGCTGACAGCACAGGCCCCGCCCCCCACCACCTTGTCGCGCATGCGCACACCCATCCTACGCCCATACCCCAGAAAAGATAGCTAAGGCGCATGCTCGGCAATGAAATAAACCTATTTGTGCCCCCTGGAGGACCGGAGGAGTCCGCGCACCATCTGGCAGGTGCAACGCAAGGTGCTTAAACTCCAAAGTTGAATTCTACTTAAAAATTCAATATCACAGCTGGAAAAGACCAGAGACTTTGTTAACTGAAGTATACAACAACTTTCTCAAGTCTTTTTGGCCCACATATTTCACAAGTAAAATATATAATCTCAAAAAACCTTCAGGAATTTGTGTAAGTTGCTGAATTTTTCCATGATAAATGATTGCTAAGTTTTTTAAGCAAAACATATATGTTAAGTCTAGCGTGTTAAAAGGGGGATTTAAACTTTATTTTAATCTTAGCTCTAATAACACATGTATAGAAACAAATTTTGATGAGTTTTTTCCCCCTAAACAAAAGTTTCGTGCAGTTCTCTTTGAAGTAGCTCTGTGAAATGAAGATGATTTGTCTGAAAATAAGTTCAAATACTGTCTTGTTGCATTTTGTCCCAAGATGGATTAACTATGCATTAGCTACCAGTCACCACATCAAAATACAGAAAAAGTTGCTTTTCTGGCCTGATATTTGGAATTCTTCAATGCTGCTCTTAAAAAAAAAAAGTGCTTTATTTTGGCTCGGCACCTGTAGCTCAGAGGCTAAGGCACCAGCCACATACACCAGAGCTGGTGGGTTCAAAACCAGCCCTGGCCTGCCGAACAACAAGGACAACCGCAACAACAACAACAACAACAACAACAAATAGCCAGGCAGGAGTCTGTAGTCCCAGCTACTTGGGAGGCTAAGGCAAGAGAATCACTTAAGCCTCAGAGTTGGAGGTTGCTGTGAGCTGTGATGCCAGGGCACTCTACCCAGGGTGACCTAGAGAGACTCTGTCTCAAAAAAAAGTGCTTTATTTTGATAGTTTTTATATTTCATTTCTAAATGACAAGGTAAGACAAGAAAGACTTACCACTGAGATTTACTGTTGTGGCGAAAACTTAAACTGTATACAACTAGGTATCTCAAGTCAAACTTCAGGATAGTCAGAACATTCAGTCAATGTATCACAAGGAATGACACCTTGACTCCAAGGTCACAATTGTGAGTGAATGTGATTTAAGTTTTTCATTCTGAAAACCCCTCATTCAAATATAGTTATAAAGTTATTCAGTTATAAGGAGAAACTATAATTAGCCTATGGGGGGGTGGTTGTAATTTATAACCACAATTGAAATAGATGCCTTTTAGTCAAATCACTAGGGAATTGACTAGTGCTAGCCTACAGAAACTTCTTACCTTATAGAATGAGAAGCTGAGGCCCAGAAAAGAGAAGAAATGTATCTAGGACTCTCTGCATGAGGCTGTAGGCTATTCAGAGAGCTAGAAAGTAGGAGCTAGGATCTCCAAGTCCTGTTCTTAGGTTACCACAACTGATTTCCTCTGTGTTCCTCCTAACTTCCTAACTAGCCCTTCAAATTCATCTTCAAATATACAAAAAAATAAAGCACCAGGATTTTGGCAATGCCAATTTTGGGGGAACGGTGGGGGGAAGCGGCTTTAGCCTCCCCTAAATTTCCACTAGCTTCCACCAAAAGTACCTCAAATAAACAAACATGATTTAAATGGAAACAGTAGGCCTGCCACGCTCGGCTTCCAAATAAATCCCTGGGGTCTTTATGTCCCTGCTCCTCCAGATGACTCAGACAGGAAGACAGCTTTAGAGGTCCTTCTGGGACCCCAGACATAAATTGGGGGAGATTCTAAAAGACTGGGGGAAACAAGGCTGGGGAAACCCGTGCTCACCAGGAAAACAAGACCTGGAGAAGTAACAGGGCAATGTGGAGAGTGGAGACTGTTCCACTCCTCCCCAAGCTGAGCACCTGTGCTTGTATGAAAGGGCTGAGTTTTTTCATCCTATCTTGTTAATTTTATTAATTTTTATCTTTTTTTTTTTTTTTTTTTTTTTTGAGACAGAGTCTCAAGCTGTTGCCCTGGGTAGAGTGTCGTGGTGTCTTAGCGCACAGCAACCTACAACTCTTGAGCTCAAGCAATCCTCTTGCTTCAGTTTTTCTATTTTAGTAGATACTGGGTCTCGCTTTTGCTCAGGCTAGTCTTGAACTTGTGAGCTAAGGCAATTCACCCACCTCAGCCTGCCTGAGTGTTAGGATTACAGGCTTGAGCCACCAAGACAATTTTCATTCCTATTGTGAAAAAAGTACATGTTCATTGCAGCAAGAAAAGAAACCGGAAATGAGCTGGTGGTGGTGGCTCACGCCTATAATCCTAGCACTCTGGGAGGCCAAGGAGGGGGGATTGCCTGAGTTCACAGGTTGGAAACCAACCTGAGCAAAAGCAAAATTCCCCTCCCCCCAATCTCTAAAAATAGCTGGGCATTGTGGCAGGCTCCCAGCTACTTCCACGGCTGAGGCAAGAGAATCGCTTGAGCCCAAGAGTTTGAGTTTGCTGTGAGCTATGACACTAAGGCACTCTACCCGGGGCAACAAAGCAAAAAAAAAAAAAAGAAAGAAAAGAAAAGAAAAGAAAGAAAGGAAAGGAAGGAAAGAGGGGAAAAAATTGAAATTCCCCATGATCACTGCTTTAGGGCATTTCCATCTTTTTATCTATGGTGATGTTGATAGTGTCATTTCTAAGAATCAGTGCCTGGGACTCCGACAGAAGGCACACACTTTGCTTTAAGACCTGACAGAGGAAGGTAAATACCCTGACTTCCTTCTCTACTTCTCCCCATTTAAGCATATGGCATATTCTTTTCTTTTTTCCTTTCTTTTTTTAATATAGCGTATCTTATATTGTACTATATTTTTTCACCTAGTGTTGTTTAGCAACCATCTTTCCATAATAATATATGCAATGGCATTCTAAACCACAAATGGCAATGGCATTAGTAACCCACAGGACTAAACGACAATAGTAATGATAATTGCTAACTCTTTAGTGAGCATTTACTGGGCTGTGCTAACCTCTTCATCATCTTGCAAATTCTTCCCACCACCCCAGAGATAGACAAGGTCCCAGTGAAGAACCTGCCTCATAACCTCGATTGGCCTTGATCAGGCAGTCTCCCGATGTTGGACCGTTAGGCCGTCGCCAGGTGTCCTTGTTACAAACTGGTGCACACCCGTTGTGTTCTTTCATCAGGATAAATTATTCCTGGAATTACTGGATCCAAAGTGTTAAGGAAGTTTGGGATGATACTTGTTGCAGGGGGCTGAAGGGAAATATGAGGGTGCCATTGCACTTGCGGGGGTTCCAGTATCCAATTCCCCGACACCACTTCCCAACCTCGCCTCATTTAACCCCTCGTCGCCCCACCCCCGCCGCGCTCCTGAACCTTGCCCTGAGCCTCGCGATCCTGGATCTCAAATCCCGGCCAAATCTGCCCTGACCCGCCACTTCCCTGACCAGGAGCGCGGCCGAGGAGGCTGTCCAGGGGTTGAACGACAGACCCACGCTAGGACGACCGGACCAGACGGACGGCGCCCGATGGCCGCGCCGGGCGAGCTCTGCGCTGGGCCGGGGGTGAGTGCCCCACTCCCGCCACACGCTGCTTTTCCAGGCGCAATTTGGCCACAGATCTCTAGGGCTGGACTGCGGTAATGGGGAGAGAAGAGACTCCTCCGCCCCAATTCCTGGCCCTGGGAAGCTGCTAAGGCCCCCTCACAGAGCCCAGCACTATTTAAAGGACCTCCATCTATTGAGGGCTTTGACCCTTATCCGCATAAACTAGTCGATCCTCCAACCCCTTCCCACCCACTGAGACCCCCTTCAGGGCTCCGGGATTCCCTGCCTCTGAGTTCCTCTCCTATCTGGGCTCTCAGCAAAGGAATCTAAGGGGACTCCAGGGAGTTCATGGGTCAGGGTAGGGGTTGCAAAGAGGATGGGGAAGCCAGCTAGGTAAGGCAATGACAGCTGAGGTTAACGGAGGGCCTGCTCTGGATCCACTTGGTGCTATGTGCTTTGCTGTTGTTACCCCTTTCCATACACATACAACCCTTGGAGGGAGATTTTGTTATTATTCCCTTTTGCAGGGAAGGAAACTGAGGCTCAGAAAAGAAAGTGTACACACTTGTTGAGTGGTGAAACCAGAAGAGTAAAAATACACTGATGAGAGAACTGGAGAGGTCACATCCACTAAAATTCAAATTTCTCCTAGGTTAGTTAGGGTTAGGGTTAGACATGCTGAGATAAAAATTACAGATAAAGAATACCAGAAGAACCAGCTTTGAGGTCAGATGGCCCTGGGTCACAGTCAGCTCTGCCACTTCCTATTTGTGTGGGCCTGGAGGACATGGTTATTTCTCAGTGCCTCAGTCTTCTGGTCTGTGAAATGGGGACAGCAGCACCTCCCCTCCAAGAGTTGTTATAAGGATTAACAGTCTGTGCCTAGCAGTCATTAAGAAGTGAGGTCTTATAGGCTCCGAGAGCCAACTCCCTGGGTTCAAATCCAAGCACCACTACTTCCCAGCTGAGCGATATCTGTCAAGTTACTCAACCTCCCTGGGCCTCAGCTTTCTTATCTGCCCAATCAGCATGATAACCTCATTTCTATCATAGGAGTTAAGGATGATTAGGCATTATAAAGAGTAGTTAGCACAATTTTGTGTAAATGTTGGGGAAATAGAAAGTTGCCTGGCCTCCTGGGCAGGTGAGTTTGGAACCCCTGTCATAAGGGTCTCCTTGGTGTTCCCTCAGGTCTGGAACCAGACAAAGCCCGAACCTGGTGCTGCCAGCCTGCTGAACCTGTGCTTCCTGAGAACAGCAGGGATCTGGATGCCCCCCATGTACCTCTGGGCCCTTGGCCCCGTCTACCTCTTCTACATCCACCGCCATAGCAGGGGCTACATCCAGATGTCACCCCTCTTCAAAGCCAAAATGGTAGCTACCACCCCTGGGAGCCTGGAACTGGACAATGTGCTGAGGGGCCAGGCTGGAACCTGGCAGAGACCCAAAGTGGACACTCCTCCTGGTAGGGAGCTCACAAGATGGAGATAAGAAGGGAACCTGTTAATCAAACAGAGCAATTCTAGAAAGGCTGCAGAACAGATTTTGTATGAAAATCCATGCATGAACAAACACACACAGACATTCACATGTACCATAACCTGGCATTTCCCAAAGTATGCCATGTGTGCTTCTAGGGTACACAGGGTGATTTTAGGATCACACTAAGATGAACTTATTTTGAAATTAGGCATTTATTTCTGTAAATAAATGGCAGTGTTAAACAACAGTTTTTACAATTGCTACACATTTATTTTGGTGTATTAGACAATCACCGGCATTCCAATTGGGAGCCTTTCCATTCATCCATCCTGTTTTCCTCTAGACTCCTACCAGAATGTTCTTCAAATTTCATTCTTCCCCACACCATTTTGTTAACTTTTGCATTATTGCCTACCACTTCTCCAGGGGGTGGCAAACTTAAAGAGCCAGGTAGTTACATAGTATTTGAGGGTTTGTGAGCTAGGTGGTCTCCTTTCCAAGTACTCAATTCCGCCATTGCAGCATGAAAACCACCTTAGACGATAGCATAACTGTGTCTCAATATAACTTTATTTATAGTCATTGAAATTTGTATTTTTTGTAACTTCACATGTCACAACATATCCTTCTTCTGATTTTTCTTTCAGTGATTAAAAAGTGTAAAATCATCTCTAGCCCACAGGCCATACAAAAACAGGCAGCAGGCCAAACTTGGCCTACAAGCTGTAGTCTGTCAGACTCTGCTTTAAAGCCACAGACCCTTTCAGCACTTCCTCCATCGTTCCTTCCCGTGGCCTTCACTCTGGCACGTGCATGCTCTCTCACTTTCTTGCTTTCTCTTACTCAAAAGAGAGACCCTAAAACAGTGTTTCTCAACCTTTATCCAATGACACACTTGAACCTATAGTTGAACTTCTGTGGCACACTTAAACTATGTTGATCAAAAAGCAGAGTAAAAGAAAGAATATACTTACTGCTTTGAACTTCTATTAAAAATAATTTAATTGGCTCGGCACCTGTGGCTCAACAGGCTAAGGCGCCAGCCACGTACACCTGAGCTGCGGGTTCGAATCCAGCCCAGGCCCGCCAAACAGCAATGACAGCTGCAACCAAAAAATGGCCGGGCGTTGTGGCAGGCGCCTGTGGTCCCAGCTACTTGGGAATCAGAGGCAGGAGACTCGCTTGAGCCCAGAAATTGGAGGTTGCTGTGAGCTGTGATGCCACGGCACTGTATCCAGGGTGACAGCTTGAGGCTCTGTCTCAAAGAAAATAAATAAATAAAAATAATTTAATGAATGGTCTTTAAAATTTTTCATGGCACTCTAACTGAAAATCACTGCCCTAGAAACTTATTGTCCCAACCAGAGAGTTTCTCCTTGATTTAATAGCGGGATTGAAAATGTAGAGAGTCTAGCTTTTTCACCTGGTGAATAAATCTCAGTGCCTGCTATTTTCACATACCTCACATTACATATGGACTATTAGAGTATCTCCTGCATTTTAGAAAACACTGGGCTGGCTGGAGTGCTTGTTACTCATTATTTATATGATAGTGACAGGTCAGGATTGATCTGCAGGGCCCCTCACACATTCTTCACATTGGCACATTGACAACTTGTGGCCTTGATTCCTGACAGGGTCCCAGCGAGGATGTTGCAGAACTACCATCTGATTGGACACAGGATCACCCTGCAATTTGCTGCCACCTTTGTCATGACCCCCCAGCCTTATTGAAGCCTGTCTCCGCAGGTGCTTGGGTTCACCCTCATAGTACTGTGCACCTTCAGCGTGTCTGTCGCCCTCTGGAAGATCCAGCAAGGAACGCGCGAAGCCCCGGAATTCCTCATCCACCCAACAGTGTGGCTCACCACAATGGTAATGACGTCCTGGAGCCTGGCTTGGTCCTGGTTGCTGATTTTTCTGTCCCAGTAGAGAATGAGGGAAAAGTAAACTCCCTACCCTGTCTAAGTCGCCTGCCCTGACTTTCTCATCCAGAGCTTAGCTGTGTTCCTCATTCACACCGATAGAAAGAAGGGAGTCCGCACGTCCGGGGTGCTGTTTGGGTACTGGCTGCTCTGCTTTCTCCTGCCAGCCACCAGCGCTGCCCAGCAGGCCTCAAGAGGGGTAAGTGGGGCCCGGGCTACCTGGGGAAGCCGACGTGGTGGCATCGGGCCTCGGGTCCCACCCTTCCTCCTCCCCTTTCTCTGTATGACTCTTGTCTACACAGAGACACACACTATCACTTAAACTCACTCCCCACCTAGAAGAGTACGTATTACTCCATACTGTTTTTCTCAATACAAATTCCCATTCTCTTACACACTCACATCACACACTCCACTTACATGCGGACACACACTTGTATGTCCCCGTTCATGCATCGCACAAGTGCGCACATGCATTAATTGGGCACAGACATACATTCATGCAATCTAATCGTACACGAAAGATCTGACAATGAAGTTTGCGAACTCATCCTAGAAGAAGCGCTACATGCCTCATTGCCGACTATCACTACGGTCACCTTCCAGGTGCTCCCCTTGAGAAGTTATGCACTAACGCCAGGGACTAGTCCACTCTTCAGAGCAATTTTGGAACTCTTTTTCTAGAATGGCCATCAGAGCTGTCATCAAACGGGGTTTGACAATGAAGTTTGCAAACTCATCCTAGAAAAAGTGCTGAATACCTCATTCCTGAATATCACTATGGTCACCTTCAAGGTGCTCCCCTCAGCCCTCTGGTGAGCAGGGATACTCAGCAATGAAGTATGTAGCACTTTTTCTAGGCCGAATTTTTGAATTTAATTGTCAGACCTCATACATACACATTTCCCCTCATTCTCAAATATTTGCCCTCTCCTACACGCCCATGCATTTGTATTTACACACTCTTTTTGCACACCCACCCATATATCTGTTCCCCAGTCTGGGAACCCACAGTGTGGTACCCAAAATGTCTCATTCATTGCCAGGTGTCCTAGGGAGGGGGGACCTGCTGAGAACTCAGCCAAAGCTCCCAGGAGAGGAGGCTGTCTTGAACTTGACAGGCTGCAGCAGCTTACAGATCATCATTTCTTGAGCCCAGTAGTTCCTTTATCTTGCTACTAAAGCAGAAGGTAGAGAAACATTGTCCCGTCTTTAAGGATAGACTATTTATTTTTTTAAAACATAACCTTTGTAACTAATGGGAAAATTCCACAGACCATCCACTAATTTATAAGTGACCTCGTAATTTCCTGCTGACTTATGGGTCCACTATTTGGGACACAGCATACACCAAATAATACTGGAGCCACACAGTTCTAGTGCTGCAGCCATGTAGCAGGCACTGGGGCAAGCGAATAGGGACACATCCTCACTAGGTCCCACTTGTGGTAGATTCTCACAGCCCCATTCCCCTTTTTTTTTTTTTTTTGCAGTTTTTGGCCAGGGCTGGGTTTGAACCCGCCACCTCTAGCATATCGGGCCGGCACCCTACTCACTGAGCCACAGGTGCCACCCCACTTGCAGCCCCGTTTTACGATGAGAATACTAAGGCTAAGAGGAGGGAATGACTTCTTCAGAGTCACACAGCTTGGGAGTGCAGAGCTGAAGTCTATCTCATCCAAATTCAGACCAAACTTCCCAATAATAACAAAGGATAATATAACAGTGTAGGGAAGGTGGGCCGTAATATAGTCAGAATATCAAATTGTAAACTACCTGCAAAAGAAAAAACAAACAAACAAACAAAAAACAAAAACTAAACTAAAAAGCCCAGAAGCTTATAAAATCCAGTAGAGGACTTAGGGCTCTTGTTTTAAGCAACAAAGACTCAACTCACACTAGCTGGAGAAGGAAAAATCAGAGGAAATTGCATTAGCTCCTATATGTCAACCTCCCAGGCCTGCAGGCGTTCAGGTAACACCAGCTGGTGTCTCTGAGCACCTTGGTGGTAGCTTCATTCTCCAATGGGAAGACAAGAAGAGCCACAAATAGCTCCACACTTACATTCTACCAATGTAGCAAACCTGGTGGAATCTCCCAATAGTTTCAGCTCTCACTAGCCCCAGTATGTGTCCGAAGTCCATTCCTAACCCAACTACAGTACCCGGGAAACTAGAATGTACTAATTGGCCAGGCCTCAATAATCCACCCGCCACTGGAGGAGAATCTGTTCTGCATAAACTATATGCCTGAGCACAAGGAAAGAAAATGAGAGTGATATGACCAGGAACAGGACAGCAGAGGTAAAAACAATCATGGCATGGCAGTGAAAGCTCACGATTTGGACCAGATCGCCTGTAGGCCCTTGAGCAAGATGCTGTCGCTTTTCTGAGCCTTGGAGTTTCCCCATGAGTAAAATGCAGCTTGTAAGTCCCAGCTGGGGTCAGGGAGAGGAAAGATCTGATGTGACTGCATATAGGAAGAATGTTGCATGTGCCCAGGCAGGACAAACACTCAAAAAACCCAGCTTCCTTCTCCATAAACACTGGCCAAGAGGGAGTGGGATGGGTGCCGGATAGAAAAAGGATTTCCTTCTTCTCATTGTCTCAGCAGCTATGGCCAGACATCAACCAGCTAAGGACAAACCCTAGACACAGCCCTGGCCTTTTATGTACAGACAGGATGTGTCTAGAATATGTTTAAGTCAGGAGTTTGAAAATTGGGACAAGCAGGAATGCCAGGGGCTCTACCTTTGAAATACAGCAGTCCTGATGCCCTGCTGGGCACTGTCCTCAGCATTTAGAAACCCTGCTCAGTCTCCACCTCTTATCCACTGTGGGCACCCTCTTACCCCTGCCCCTCACATTTGCCTTCTGCTTTCTCTCCCACAGGGTTTCCAGAGTGACCCCATCCGCCACCTGTCCACCTACTTGTGTTTGTCTCTAGTGGTGGCCCAATTTGTGCTATCCTGCCTGGCAGATCAACCTCCTTTCTTCCCTAAAGACTCACAGCAGTCCGTAAGTTGCCAGGTCCCCCACCCTGTGTCTCCTTTGTCCCTGCCCCACTTTAGGCCTCAGTTCAATTAAAGAACCAAAGTTCTTTAATTTTTTACTGATTCACTCACTCACCAAAACATGAATTGCTCATCTACGCTATGCCACAGGTTGGTGGACTTTTTCCATAAAGGGCAAGATAGAAAATATTTTTGGTTTTTTGAACCATACAACAGTCTCTGTGGCAACTACTCAACTCTGCCATCATAGCACAAAAGCAGCCAAAGTAATATGTCAACAAATGGGTATGGCTGTGTTCCAATAAAACTTTATTTGCAGAAACAAGCAGTGGCCCAGATTTGGCCCAAAGGCTGTAGTTTGCTGACTCCTGCTGTGTACCCCCAGAGAGGGGTAGAGGATCTATCCTAAACAAGCAGACATAGTCTCTGTCTTCACGCAGCCAACAGTCAATCAGGGATGCCACACATTGATCACATATTTACACAAATGTATAGAAAAAGTGCTCAGTAGAAGTTCGTGTTCTATGAGAGTTTATAACAGGTAACACTGAAGAAGTCTGTGAAATCAGGAAGGAATTCTTCAAGGAAGAGACTAATCTGAGATTATCTAGAAGAAAGATGCTCAACTGCTTGAGAAAGCTAGTTAAAACTATAATAAAACTTTTTTGCATATCAGAATGGCAAAAACATTTAAAACTTGATAACAAGCTGTGATGGTAAAGATGTGGTGAAATGGGCACCTTCATCCCTCATTGGTGAAGAGTACAGATTGGTGCAGTCTTTCCGTAGTACCTGACAAAAATCACAAGACAGATCCCTCTTCACAAAATTCACTGAAGGATATTATTGAGGTCATCGTTATGCAAGGTCCTTGCTTTTAGAACTTCTTGGTCTTGGTACATTACTAGTTGTTCTTCTGGCTAATGCAATGGCTCACGCCTGTAATCCTAGCACCCTGGGAAGCCAACCAGGGGGATTGCCTGAGCTCACAGGTTTGAGACCAATCTGAGCAAGAGTAAGACCCTATCTCTAAAAATAGCTGGGTATTGTGGTTGGCACCTGTAGCCCCAGCTACTTGGGAAGTGAAGGCAAGAGAATCACTTGAGCCCTCCAGTTGGAGGTTGCTGTGAGCTATGACACCACAGCACTCTATGGAGGGTGACAAAGTGAGACTCTGTCTCAAAAAAAAAAAATGATAGAAAAACTGGCTGGGCATTGGTTCGGCACCTGTGGCTCAACGGTCTAAGGCACCAGCCACGTACACCTGAGCTGGCAGGTTCGAATCCAGCCTGGGCCAGCCAAACAACAATGACAGCTGCAACCAAAAAATGTCCGGGCGTTGTGGCAGGCGCCTGTAGTCCCAGCTACTTGGGAGGCGGAGACAGGAGACTCGCTTGAGCCCAGGAATTAGAGGTTGCTGTGAGCTGTGATGCCATAGCACTCTATCCAGGGTGACAGCTTGAGGCTCTGTCTCAAAAAAAATAAAAATAAAAATAAAAAAAATAAAAATAAAAGGCTCGGCGCCTGTGGCTCAACGGGCTAAGGCGCCAGCCACGTACACCTGAGCTGGTGGGTTCGAATCCAGCCCGGGCCCGCCAAACAACAATGACGGCTACAATCAAAAAATGGCCAGGCGTTGTGGCGGGTACCTGTAGTCCTAGCTACTTGGGAGGCGGAGGCAAGAGACTCGCTTGAGCCCAGGAATTAGAGGTTGCTGTGAGCTGTGATGCCACAGCACTCTACCCAGGGTGACAGCTTGAGGCTCTGTCTCAAAAAAAAAA